>JAPEVW010000044.1:961065-973565 GCA_027921565.1 Artemia sinica | reverse complement strand
GGGAAGAACTTTTAATATGTTGAAGTAAAATCTTTTAATTTAAAATTTAAATAGGCTAGAAGTCCAATATGTGCCATGGTTTTTTCCTAATTAGGTTACTGCCATTTCTACAACCGTGATACCGATGAAGTTTACATAATCTCAATTTATTATTGATGATCCTTTATATAAAATCCTTTAAATTGAGCTATTATACAGCTCTCTATGATTTTCCAATGCCCAGCTAGCTGAGGAGAAAGAAAAAGCGGAAAGAAAAAAAGATAGCGTTTGTGGAGAATATCGTAGGTTAAAGTCAATTTTTTTGATTTTCAAGCAAATATATTTTATTTGTTATTCAAGCCAAAGGACGGTAAGTTTTCTATTTAGAAGTTTTGGACAAGGTGGTTTTAATAGTGTACTTCTTGTTTTGATCTGAATCTTTTTTTCAGGAGTTATGGGTTACTTTATTTTTTACTTGGGGCGTGATCGTCTCTTACTAGGTTGCTAGCTACCGCTGCAACGAATCGAAAATATTAGACATCACTGATAACCGCTGCAACCCAGATTTGTTCTTTACCATAATGAACTATATCAGTCCTTTATGTAAACTTTACTAACCTATACTATAGTTAAGTGGCCTGTTAAATTTAGTATAGGCATGAGGTCGTTCTTTATTATAACTATTGAACAACCCTCTACGATGTTCCAGTGCCAAGCTATCTGTGGAAAAGAAAAAAAAAAAAAGAAAAAAGAAAAAAATATCCCGTTTGGGGAGAATAACGTGGTTAAAGTCAATTTTCTTGATTTTCAAGCCAATATATTTGCCTTGCTGTTCAAGCCAAGGGACAGAAAGTTTCCTATACAGGGGTTTCGGACAAGGCGGTTCTAATGGTGTACTTTTTGTTTTGATCTGACTCCTTTGTTAGGAACTATGGGTTTTTATATTTCTTAACATTGGACGTGATCGTCTCTTACTAGGTTGCTAGCTACCGCTGCAACCCGGATATAGTGAAGTTGCCTATGCAAGTTAGTATAGAGAAGAGTTCGATCTTTATTATAACATTTTCCTCGATAAATTCTGGTGGGTGAAAAAATTGCGTGCCGTGACAACCTTGGGCCAGATCAGTTTTAATAAAAGTTGCAGACCCAAAGTCGATAAGTTTAACCGTATTTGTCTTATTGCTTTTCTCGTAAATGATAACATTTTCGCTTTTAATGTCCCTATGCACAATATCCAAATAGTGCATTTTTATTACTGCTACTACAATCTGTGAGAAAATAAATCGAGCTTGTGTCTCAGAATTTATTTTGCCTGATGTAATAAATTGCCATAGATTTTCTGATTGTTCCACATAAGGTGTTATCAACCAGTAGTCGTGACCCATGTAATAAACGTCAAGCAAATCTATGCAGCCATTTACATTTTTTTATCGGCGCATTATTTCTGCTTCTAAAGGAATGTAACCTCCCTTTTTAAGTGGATAAAACCGCAAGACTTCTGACCTTGGAATAATCTTAATTGCAACTTTTTTGTTAGAGGCTTTGTTTATACCGAGACTAATGCTACCGAAAGAACCCCCTTTTAAATATTCATTAGATAACTGATACTTCTGGTTGAACTCTATGGAGTCAAGAGAAATCTCATAAAGCTTTTTCTCATATACACTGTTTTTGGTGATAACTGTAACCATCACGTCTTGTGTAGCTGCGTCAGCAAAGCTTGATGCTGAGCTTGATCCGTCTGACTTTTCATCGTTAGTGCCACTAGGATTTGATAAGCTCTCCTCCTCAGAACTATTAGATTCACTTTGTATTGAATCATTAGAAGAAGTTTGATCTTTTTTATTGTGTTTTAAAAATATGGACATGCTTTTCGAATAGTTAAGGACACAGGAAGAGTTAGATAGTGTTTTATTCTCAAATGACAGGAGTACTTCTAGAACAAGTGCTCTAGTTTTCTTTTTGTACTTATCCATTGTATATCTATTGGTATATATAATGATTCTTATCTATAAATAGTTTTGTATTTTTTCGTTTTGTCTTAAAATGGGATGAGGAGAATTATTTATCTGCAAAAACTAGGGATTGACACCGATTTCAACTTAACATTCGATCGCTCCTCCCCAAAAGGTTGATAAGGTGACTTATGTAAAAACTAGCTACCGCTGCAACCCGGATAACCTATACTATAATTAAGTGGTGTATAAAAGTTAGTATAGGACAGAGGTCGTTCTTTATTGTAACCCCAGGACATAACTTTAAACCCTTGCCCAGAGGGTTGTGGGGGAGTGTCCTCCTCAAAAACATATTTTATATGTGGAAATCTACTAAGCTGAACAAAATGGCTATCTCAAAATTTTGAGTGGATGTGTTTGGGGGAATGATGGACGTGGGGGGGGGGCTAGTTGCCCTCCTATCACTTTCGACTATTAAAAAGGGCACTAGCCACTCCAATTTCCAATTGAATGAGCCCTTTTCGAAGTTTCTACGGCAACTCCTTCGATACGACGTGCCTGGGTATGGAGAAAAAAATATTTTGTACCAACATCGTTCTTTAATTAGCCAGTGCTGTTGCGCTGCTAATGGTTAAATGAAAAAAAACACGTTTTTTTTTAACTGAAAGTAAGGAGCGACATTGAAATTTAAAACGAACAGAAATTATTCCGTATAAGAAAGGTGTCCCCTCCTCAACGCCTCGCTCTTTACGCTGAAGTTTTTTATTGTCTTTTGACCATTAAAAAGGGCACCAGGCACTCGAATTTCCAATCGAATGAGCCCTTTTCGAAGTTTCTACGACAACTCCTTCGATACGAAGTGCCCTGGAATGGAAAACAAATAAATAATACATTGTGCCAACATCGTTCTTTACTTAGGCAGCGCGATCGCACTGCCTATGATTTATACAATAAATTTCTATATAAGCCTTATATGCCACCAGGGCATAACTTAAAACCCTTGCACTGAGGGCTCTGAGGGGGTTATCATCCTAAAAGACCTAATTTCCAGAACTTTCAACTACGTTCAACAAAATGGATATCTCAAAATTTTGATTGGATGTGTTAAGGAAAGTGGTGGGCGTGAGAGGGGCGTTAGTCGCTATCCAATCACTTTCAACTATTAAAAAAGGCACTAGCCCTTTCAATTTCCAATTGAATGAGCACTTTTCAAGTTTCTACGACCACGCTTTCAATAAAAATTTTATATGCCCCCAGGGCATAACTTACAACCTTTACACTGAGGGCTCTGAGGGGGTTATCATCCTAAAAGACCTAATTTCCAGAACTTTCAACTACGTTGAACAAAATGGATATCTCAAAATTTTGATTGGATGTGTTAAGGAAAGTGGTGGGCGTGAGAGGGGCGTTAGTCGCTATCCAATCACTTTCAACTATTAAAAAAGGCACTAGCCCTTTCAATTTCCAATTGAATGAGCACTTTTCAAGTTTCTACGACCACGCTTTCAATAAAAATTTTATATGCCCCCAGGGCATAACTTACAACCCTTGCCCTGAGGGCAGGGTTATAATTTCCTGAACTTTGAACGTCGCGGGACAAATTGGCTAGCTCAAAATTTTTATTGGTTGGTTTGGGGAAATGGTGGGTGTGGATGGGGTGTTAGTTGCCTTCCAATCACTTTCGACTATTAAAAAGGGCAACTAGCCCTTTTCCGATCGAATGAGCCTTTTTTTAAGTTTCTACGACAACCTCTTCGATACGATGTGCCCTGCTCGATACGAAGGGTTGTGGGGGAGTGTCCTCCTCAAAAACATATTTTCTATCAGGAAATCAGCTACGCTGAACAAAATGGCTATCTCAAAATTTTGATTGGATGTGTTTGGGGGAATGATGGGCGTGGGGGGGGGGGCTAGTTGCCCTCCAATCACTTTAAATTAACCCTTTAAATTTCCGATCGAATGAGCCTTTTTTGAAGTTTCTACGACAACTTCTTCGATACGAAGTGCCCTGCTCTAAAGGAAAAAAATAATAAGTAATACATTGTGCCAACATCGTTCTTATATGCCCTAAGGGCATAACTTAAAACTCTTGCCCCGAGGGTTGTGGGGGAGTGTCCTCCTCAAAAACATATTTTCTATCTGAAAATCGACTACACTGAACAAAATGGCTATCTCAAAATTTTGAAATGCCCCCCCCCCCCCCGTGGGGGGGGGAGGGGGGTGCTAGTTGCTGTCCAATCACTTTTGACTATTAAAAAGCGCACTAGCCATTTCAATTTCCAATCAAATGAGCCTTTTTTGAAGTTTCTACGACAACTTCTTCGATACGAAGTGCCCTGCTCTAAAGGAAAAAAATAATAAATAATACATTGTGCCAACATCGTTCTTATATGCTCCCAGGGCATAACTTAAAACCCTTGCCCCGAGGGTTGTGGGGTAATGTCCTGCTCAAAAACATTTTTTGTATCTGGAAATAAACTAAGCTGAACAAAATAGCTATGTCAAAATTTTGATTGGATGTGTTTGGGGGAATGATGGGCGTGGGAGGGGGGGGGGGCTAGTAGCCCTCCAATCACTTTCGACAATTAAAAAGCGCAACTAGCCCTTTAAATTTCCGATCGAATGAGCCTTTTTTGAAGTTTCTACGACAACTTCTTCGATACCAAGTGCCCTGCTCGATACGAAGGGTTGTGGGGGAGTTTCCTCCTCAAAAACATATTTTATATTGGGAAATCAGCTACGCTGAACAAAATGGATATCTTAAAATTTTGATCGGATGTGTTTGGGGGAATGATGGGCGTGGGGGGGGGGCTAGTTGCCCTCCAATCACTTTCGACTATTAAAAAGGGCACTAGCCACTCCAATTTCCAATTGAATGAGCCCTTTTCAAAGTTTCTACGAAAACTCCTTCGATACGAAGTGCCCGGGTATGGAGAAAGAAAAATACTTTGTACCAACATTGTTCTTTACTTAGGCAGTGCTGTTGCGCTGCCAAAAATTAAATAAAAAAAAACACGTTTTTTTTAACTGAAAGTAAGGAGCGACATTGAAATTTAAAACGAACAGAAATTATTCCGTATACGAAAGGTGTCCTCTCCTCAACGTCTCGCTCTTTACGCTGAAGTTTTTTATTGTCTTAAAAAATAAAGTTGTGAGTCAGTCAAACTTTAGCGTAAAGAGCAAGGCGTTGAGGAGTGGACTGCCTCTTTCATATACAGAATAATTTCTGTTCATTTTTAAGTTTTAATGTCGCTCCTTACTTTCAGTTAAAAAAAACTCGTTTTTTAAAATTTAATTTCTGAACGTTTTCGAATTAATGCAGCTTTGATTTTGGCTCACCGTACATGAATAATTAAAACACAATTTGCGTGTTAATTTTGCTTATTTTTTGGCAAAATGGCTTTCTCAACCCCCCCCCCCCACTACTAGAAAAATACCCTCTAAAAACTTCTGTATACTTCCCATATAACCAATACTATACGTGAACTTTGGGCAAAGTTCATAAACTTGCAGACCTTCCCCCGGGGACTGTGGGGGATTACGTCATCCTCAAAGACATAGTTGTTGTATTTTTCGACCATGCTGAACAAAATGGTTATCTCAAAATTTTGATCGGGTGACTTTGGAAAAAAATGAGCGTGGAAGGGGGCCTAGATGCCCTCCATTTTTTTGGTCACTTAAAAAGGGCACTACAACTTTTAATTTCCGTTCAAATTAGCCCTCCGACGATAGTCTAGGATCACTGGGTCAATACGATCACCCCTGGGAAAAAAAACAAATAAACACGCATCCGTGATCTTCCTCAGCCAAAAAATTCGACATTTTTCGGATAAGAGCTTGAAACTTCTATAGTAGGGTTCTCTAATACACTGAATCTGATGGTGTGATTTTCATTGAAGTTCTATAACTTTTAGGGGATGTTTCTCCCTTTTTTCGAAAATAGGGCAAATTTTCTCAGGCACGTAACTTTTGATGGGTTGGTTTAAAATTAATGTAGCTTATATATTTGAAATCAGCATAAAAATCTGATTATTTTGATGTATCTATTGGTATCCAAATTTTGTTTTTTAGAGTTCCGGTTAGTATTGAGCCTGGTCGCTCCTTACTTACAGTTCGTTACCACAAATTGTCTGATTCTTTTAGTTTGTAATTCAGCTATCAATAAAACCGTGATACCGATGATACTTACAAAATTACCATTTACAATATCGATCCTTTATGCATAAACTGCAAAATATTTATGGTGTCAAACCAATAATACGAATTTTTTAATTCAAACTAGAAAAAATACCTGAAAATTTTAAAACTATAAAGTTTCTAGTTACTAAGCCATGTTTTTTTTTACTTGGTTTCAGCTATCTCTAAAACGATGATACCAATGAAACTTATATAGTCCCCAGTTTTAATGAACTAAATCGAGCTTTCATGTAATGACGTCAGTTGCAATAGGGGTTTGTTTTATGCTACATGATTACAAACAGGAAAAATCCTACGTCTTTTCTTTTTGAAAGAGTAAGAGACAAACCTCAAACAATCAAATAGCTAACTAAGTCAGATGTATGCAATGGTTTGTTATTCCAATGATCGTCTTTTAATGTAATACCCCATCTAAGCAATATTTCAAAAGATGGTTGTATTATCTTATTTTAGTCACTATGCGCTGTAGTTTTTCTATACTAGCTTTCAGCTATATCCGTTGAAATTTACAAAGTCCCCATTTATAATGAACTATATCGATCCATAATGTATGTCTTACATTATCTTGTAGTAAATATTGCATTCACTTATTACTTCATATATGGTTACTACCTACGATTATGGCGTCATTCATCAAGATTGGCCATAAAATACTGTTTTTAGTGGAAAAATTGCTTCTATTTTTAAAATATTTTTTATATTACCAATAGCACTAGATCTAGCAATTTCCTTTAAAATGAGCCTTTGAACAACTCTCACGATGTTCTAGTGCCAAGCTATCTGTGGAAAAGAAAAAAAAAGATGCAATTTAGGCAGAATGCTGTAGTAGCTGCCACTTTTCTTGATTTTCAAGCAAATATATTTCCCTTTTTGTTCAAGCCAAGAGGAAGTAAGTTTCCAATATGAGGGTTCCGAACAAGGCGGTTCTAATGGTGAACTTTTTGTTTTGATCTGAGTCAATTTTTAGGAGTTACGGGTTGCTTGGTTGTCTCTTACTAGGTTGCTAGCTACCGCTGCAACCCAGAGAACTTAGTCGGTAGACCGTAAGTCTCATAATCCTAAGGTTGTGAGTTCAAGCCTCACCTGGGCAACTTTCTCTGTTAATTTTAAACTTTTGATGCTGGTTTCTAGGAAAGTAAGGTTTTATTGCAAACTTTTAGTCTTTGAGTAGTACAGTTATTATGGGCTTTACTGTCCGTTCTTTACTGTGATTACTTATGACGATTTATTAACGGATATAATTAAAACAATCATCTATATAATGATTCCTTGTATTACTTTAGTTACAGTGGGCTACAGTTCGTTCCTTAATATATACTGCTGCAACTCGTATGATGAAAATAATCATGTATATAATGATTCATTTTATTACTTCAGTTACTACGGGCTACAGTTCGTTCCTTCATGTAATTCTTAACATTGGACGTGATCGTCTCTTACTAGGTTGCTAGCTACCGCTGCAACCCAGATCAAATGATCGTCGTTTAATGTAAATCCAATGATCGCCCTTTAATGTAAAATTTCCTTTCAAATGAGCCATTGAACAACTCTCTACGATGTTCCAGTGCCATGCTATCTGTTGAATTACTAACCTATACTATAATTAAGTGGCGTATAAAATTTAGTATAGGCAAGAGGTCGTTCTTTATTATAAGGTGTGGGAAAATTTTTAACTCTATAATCTTCGAACATTTAAACCTTTTATAATCAATAATGATGTATAATATAAATACTGTAATCTTAACTATAGTGAAGTTGCGTATGCAAGTTAGTATAGGGAAGAGTTCGATCTTTATTATACTTCAGAAACAACAATATAATTTCATGTTTTTCTATTCACGTCATAGCTCTAATATATAACTATGATGACATTCATTATTTATCTAGTAGGGTTTCAGACAAGGTAATTCTAATGATGTACTTTTGTTTTGATCTGACTCTATTTTTAGGAGTTTTGTTATATTTCTTAGCATTGGACTGATCATCTCTTACTAGGTTGCTAGCTACTGCTGCAACCCAAATTCACATATATATTTATTTATGAGAGGCAGCCTGGCTGAGTGGTCCAAGGCACTGGTGTTAGCCACCAGTCTCTTCAGAGGCGTGGGTTCAATTCTTACCGCTGGTATACGATTATGTTTGAAAGACTGGAGTGTGAAAAGACATCGAAAATGCAGTTTTTGGTGGAAAAATTTATTCTCTTTTAGAAAGAATTTATTTTAGTTACAAAAGGTTTTTAACCCAATTAATTTACTTTAAAATGAGCTATTGAACAACCCTCTACGATGTTCCAGTGCCAAGCTATCTCTGGAAAAAAAAAAAAAAAAAAAAAGAAAAAAATATCTCGTTTGGGGAGAATAACGTGGTTAAAGTCAATTTTCTCGATTTTCAAGCCAATATATTTCCCTTGCTGTTCAAGCCAAGGGACAGAAAGTTTCCTATACAGGGGTTTCGGACAAGGCGGTTCTAATGGTGTACTTTTTGTTTTGATCTGACTCCTTTGTTAGGAACTATGGGTTTTTATATTTCTTAACATTGGACGTGATCGTCTCTTACTAGGTTGCTGGCTACCGCTGCAACCCGGATTGCTAGCTACCGCTGCAACCCGGAGGATGGAACTATTTGTTCATGTAACTGTAAGCAAAATTCGTCAGAGTCATTACTATCTTTGTCAGTTTCTTTAAAAGGGACATATAATACAATGACTGATAGCTTTCGTTTGTTAGTCATAAAATAACTAACTAGAATTCTATTTTTAATACCTTCCCCACCTAAGCAATACTTAGAAGCTTCCATGCTTATCATGAGCCCTAGCCCCTGTCAATAAATTTACTGCCTTAGAAAATAAAGTCTATATCACCTATTTTCATGTTTCCTACCCCCCTCGGATAAGAGTTTCTGAGATTCCTAAAAGCCAGCGTAAAACTTCCGAATTTGTCAGTCAAAGTGTCAATACAATAGTTGTTTGATAACTTTTTGACATTCCATTCGAAATTACTATAGCCTCTGGCATAGTAATGAGTTCCACCAGTGCAGGTCAGGGACTAATAAATCTTTGAAAGTCTACACGAAGCGCTTAAGCCTACTTAGAGCCAGATAACATGAAGTCCCTGGGTCCACTAGTTGAATGGATTCTTTGTGCAATCGCGGGTCCATTTGGTCACTACATGGTTTGCTAAAATTGACCAAACTCTTCTGTCAAGATGAGTCCAACACAATCAACCTCAAGTCTCTTACGTCCGACTCATTATATATTTGTGCACACAAATATTATTCTAGAATATTGAGACAGCCCATAATAGACAACTTAAATAGGAGGATGTTTTCATACCAAAAAGAAACACCAAAATAAACAAAATCGAGAAAAGTTATAAATCCATTCATCAGAATCCCGCACAATATTGTGTCGTTTACTATGCAGATAAATTAAAAATCTTCCTGTTAAAACACTTTTAAAGAATTTCAATGGAGCCGACTTCTTTAACTCTAATTGATTACTTTCATTCCAACAATTATTCTTTTACAATGGAAACAACATGGCGTATAGAAAAAGGAAAATTAGACCACTTGACTTTGACTATTTTTACTGATTTCCAAATTTCTCGTGCAAAACTGATTTTGCTCTCAAAACGTCATTCAGTGGACTACAATTATTGCACTTATGTCATTAATAACTGTGAATAATTAAAATAATCAATAATGAAAGCGCGGTTGAATTGCTCCATTGAAAAATGTTGATCCTCTGCCTCAAGAATTGATATTTAATCTTCTTTCTTTTAAATTTTAGGGCACTTTTACCACATTGAATTACTTCGTAATATAAATCAGTTATACTTGGGTTTCCTTGGGAGCAGGCGTTCAACCCCCGGAAAGTGACCACCTGGGAAATACCACCCTTCCCGCAGATATGACCCCCCGTAAAATACCCCCCCCCCCTGTGGAAAATATTCCCGACCGGAATTTACCCCCTGGAAAAATATCCCCCGCGGCTGGTTTGTCTCCAATCACTTTCGACTTTTAAAAACAAATACTAGAACTCTCAATTTTTGACGTAATGAGCAGCCTTCGAAGTTTTGCGACCATGAGGTTGAGGTACAGATGAGCAAGGGGTGCCCCCCCCCCCCCTACACGGAACAAATGTGTTAATTTTGGGTTTTAATGCTAATCTTTACTTTCATAATAACAGTGTAGGCCAGAAATATTCCTAGCAATCAAGAAGGATTAAATATCAATTTCGTATTTTTAATGCGTTTTTAAAGTTTATATGTAACCCTCCCCCCCCAAAAAAAAGAAGGTCCGCCCAAACAAAGTTCTGGATACAACTTCAGGAATTATACATTAGTTTCTAACTACCCCCATTTTTCCTCTTTCCCTTAAAACTAATTCAGTATTTATTTGAGACTCAATGAGAGTTGGTATGCTTGGGCATTAAAATGTACCCTTTGAGGTATCCCCCTCCCTCCTTATCTGGCCTCAATATTTTTAAGGTCATGAATTTCACTGTCTCATGTAAATTCCTTGTTGTTTGACAATTCCAAACATTTAGTTTTTATTTGGAATCCAATCCCAAAACAAAACTCTGGCTGTTTTGAAGATAGGTAGGGAATAATATGCCTTAAAGAGTGCATTTTAGTGCACCCATTTTAAAATTTTAAAATTTTAAATCGTACCTTTAAAGTGTTTGGCACCCTCTTCCCGAAAAAAATACCCCCCCCCCCCCTCTAAAAAAACAACAAAAGTCTTGTCAATCGATTTCTGCCTACACTCTCCCTTCGTCTCTCCTTTAGAACTAGTTCTGTAAAAAAGGGGGAAAAGATGCCTTTTAGGCAGAATGCTGTAGTAGCTGTCACTTTTCTTAATTTTCAATCCAATATAAATCCCTTGCTGTTCAAGCCAAGGGACAGAAAGTTTCTTGTATAGAGGTATCTCACAATGCGGTTCTAATGGTGTACTCTTTGTTTTGATCTGACTCTATTTTTAGGATTTATGGGTTATTATATTACTTAACATTGGACGAACATTGGACGTGATCGTCTCTTACTAGGTTGCTAGCTACCTAGCAACCTGCTAGCTAGAGGTTTTGGATAAGGCGGTCCTAATAGTGTACTTCTTGTTTTTATCTGAATATATTTTTAAGAGTTATGGGTTACTTTAGTTTTTACTATGGGGGCGGGATCGTCCCTTACTAGGTTGCTAGCTACCGCTACAATCCAGATACTCGCTTTATATTTCCTCAGGAAGTTTCATTGCGTGGGCAAAAGTTTGGTCTTTAATATAATGATCGTCTCTATATATGCAATGGTTTGGTATCCCAATGATCGTCTTTTAATATAACTAGCTACCACTGTAACCCGGATATAGTAAATGTATCATTTACTATAGGCCACAATTCGTTCTTTAATAATTATGTACATTACTATATCATTAACTATAATTAAGTTGAGTATCTATTCTAGCATAGGCAAGAGTTCATTTTTTATTATAAAACTTTTTGTTACTATGTGCCGTGGTTTGTTCTTTACTAGGTTTCAGCTATATCCGATGAAATTTATGCTATAAGAGATCATAAAACAATTAATTAGCTTTTTATACGTATCTCATATTGTCTGGTGGTTTAGGATAGTTGGCTTTCAACCAATTGGCTTGGGTTTGAACCCCGGTGTGTGAATTATTTTTAAAACAAAATCAGATGAAATTAATTAGCTAATTTGACAAGACATAGGTAACTAAGGGCATGAGTTCGTTCTTTACTATAAAAACCAGGATGACGTCAGTTACAACTTGGGTTTTGTTTTATGCTACATCATTACAAACAGGAAAAACCCTACGGCTTTTTCTTCTTTGAAATAGTAAGAAACAAACCTCAAGTAATCAAGTAGCTAGCTAAGTCCAATGTATGCAGTGGTATGTTATTCCAATGATCGTCTTTTAATGTGAAAATATTCAAAATTACAGATTAAAATTCTCTCTGAAAGAGCAGATTTTGTTGAAAAGTCGGCTAGAAATACTTTCGTAAATTTTCATAGTAATATCCAAAAGAAATGTTGCATGTTTAATGAAAAGCTTCCAAGGTATGGACCGGCAACTGTGGAAGAGTTTACAGATGTAATGGGAAATATTAGACATCACTGTGAATATATGGAGGCATAATTGCGCTTTACTTAGTTTCAGCTTTATTCGATGATCGAGCCTTTATGTACTAACTACATCCAACAACTATGACGTCATTCATCAATATTATATACAAAAAATTAAGTACAACTGGCACTAGATCTAGAGATTTCCTTTAAAATGAGCCATTAAACAACTCTCTACGATGTTCCAGTGCCAAGATATCTGTGAAAGAGAAAGAAGAAAGAAAAAAAGATG
>JAPEVW010000044.1:880873-955873 GCA_027921565.1 Artemia sinica | reverse complement strand
CAGTGTAGTTGATTTCCAGATAGAAAATACGTTTTGAGGAGGACACTCCCCACAACCCTCAGGGCAAGAGTTTTAAGTTATGCCCTAGGGGCATATAAGGTTTTTATAGAAGGCGTTGTAGTAGAAACTTCAAAACAGGCACATTCAATTGGAAATTCAAAGGGCTAGTGCCCTTTTTAATAGTCGAAAGTGATTGGTGGGCAACTAGCCCCCCCCCCCCCCCCCCCCAGCCCATCATTCCCCCAAAACATCCAATCAAAATTTTGAGATATCTATTTTGTTCATCGTAGCTGAATTTCAGATAGAAAATATGTTTTTGAGGAGGACAATCCCCCACAGCCATCAGGGCAACGGTTTTAAGTTATGCCCTGGGGGCATATAGGGTTTTTACAGAAGGCGATGTCGTAGAAACTTCAAAAAAGGCCGAGGGCTAGTGCCCTTTGTAATAGTCGAAAGTGATTTGAGGGCAACTAAACCCCTCTCACGCCCACCTTTTCCGCAAACACATCCAATCAAATTTTAAGACAGCCATTTTATTAAACGTAGTTTTAAGTTCTGGAATTAGGTCTTTGAGGATTACAACTCCTCCAAAAGCTCTCAGGGCAAGGGTTGTAACTTAAGGATTCTCCGAATCCTTCATTTTATTTCTTATGGAAGGGATGCTCGTATAAACTTTAGAGAGGGCTCATTTGATTGAAAATTGAATGCTCTTGTTCACTTTTTAAGAGTCAAAAGAGACTGAAGGGCAACTAGCCCCTCTCCCTCCTCCACGCACTAAATTTATCAGATAAAAATTTTGAGATAGACATTTTGTTAAAATAGTTTAGAGTTATGATAACAAAAAACTCCGGCGTCGACACAGCCCACCAGGGCCCAGGGGTAGGTGCTGCAAGTTATGCCGTGGGGCATAACTTATTAAAGGGGGTTTATTACTTATGGGAAGGGGTTTTGTATGGGAAGAACACACAGGAAATCTATTATAATTATCCAATTCTAAGGTTAAAATACATACTCTGTGATAGATGCAAAATTGCTTTGGCACACGAATTCCTATTAACGTCAATTCCAAACAGTCGTGATCCTTTTGTGTCAGCAAGTGAAATGGTCTAAACCCCCTTATTGGAGCTATTTTTTCAACCCATTCATTGTTGTCAATCGCTGTCCACAAGTTATGCAAGCTGTCTATTGTTCATATATAAGGTTTTTATCAAAGAGGTAATCGTATAGACTTTGAAAAAAGCCTCATTCGATTTAAATTGAAAGTTCTAGGTCCATTTTTTTAAAGTCAAGAATAATCGGAAAGTAAGCACCCCCCCCCATGCCATAAAAACTTGAAACTTTTTTCAATCAAAAACGAATAAAAATTAATAAAAAAACTTTCCGAAAAATAAGTTTTTCAAAGAAAAGTAAAGGCCATTTTAAACTTAAGCTCAGGAGATACAAATACCTGTTAAAATTCAAACTCAAAAACGACCAGAACTTACTATTAAAGAATAAATGAAACCCAAAACGAACAGAAATTAAATAAACAATCATAGCAAAAAACATACAACAAGTAATAATATAAATGAATAAATAGATCTTAAAGCGAGTAATGCTTAGATTGAATATGAAAATTAAGCTTAAAACGAATACAAATATTTTGCTATTAAAGTATAAATGAAACTTAAAACAAACAGAAATTAAATAAACAATCAATGCGAACAAACATACAATATATATTAATGTAAATGAATAAATAAATCTTAAAACGAGTGAAACTTAAATTGAATATGCAAATCAAGTTTGAATAGAATAAAAATAACAACAAACAAGAGTTTGGGTATCGTCTCACTGCAGAAGCCTAGAACCTACTGTGCCATTGGCGCTTTACTGAAAATGAATTATATTACAAATGTTTTCTTTTATACTTAATATTTAAAATAAATATTAAAATTACAGTAAAATTTTGAACTGATGAGCATTTAGCAATTAATATCATTATGCATCAAATATTCAGTTTAATTTATTAGTTCTTTTCAAGATTGGTCAAGACAAATATAGTTTTACTACAAGCAAAATTTGGATACTGCCCCCTTCTTTAACTGTAAAAACCTAAAGCCTTCTTCGTCATTGGTGCTTCACCGACTACGAATTACTCGTATATTACAAATTTATTATTTTCCAGTTCTTACACCATTGAAAATGAAAATAAAAATTACAGTGAAAAAAAAAATCTTGAACTGATGGATCTTTCAACAATTAATATCATTATATATCTAATATTCACTTTGATTTTTGTTTATACTTTCCAAGACTGTTCAAGACTCATATAGTTTTGCCATTTTTTTTTAACTCTGTCATTTTTTGTAAATAATCGTGTTAGTTTGTTATGAAAAAATTCTATGGCTTCTAGGAATTCCTATTTAAGCGGAAAACTGCACCTCAAACTTTGTGGAACATGCATTTTCTTTCATGAAACACCAAATATAATAAAATGTCAAGTTTCGGAGTGTTCCACCACTCGCAAGCAAGTGCCATTGGTATTTTTGAATCCGCATGGTCAATTTAGGGGGTGGAGGGTAGGCTAATTCTCGTAGCAGCCCCATTCCGTCGTGGTATGGTTCACATTTTCAACACCTGGTGTCCGGACTATCATATAATCTACCAAGCATACAACTACCCCAAATCAGCATCAATAAATAAATGAAAACCAAAACGAACAAAAATTAAAATAAATATTAGAGTCAAACTCAAAACGAGCATAAATTAATGTGAGTAGGGAGTAGAGATGCCTTATTGAGTCCTACTGGCACACCATATATGGGCATAGCCTCCCTAGGGAGAATGATTGCGTAATCGGTCAATGACCTCTTTCTCCAGGTGTGTTTTTGGCACGCTCTTAGCGAATGTCAAGGTCAATGTTGTTATTGTTTCCGAGGCAAAATGCCAAGGTCAATGTTGTTATTGTTTTGAACAGTCATTAGAGAGAACACGTGGTTAATGGGGTCAATGTTGTTGTTGTAAGTGCACACTCGAGGCAGATGTTATGATCCGGAAATAGTATTTGTTATTGTTATTCGAGGCAAATGTTGTTGCCGTTCGAAGCAAAGTTAATGACATTTCCTTCCTGTTTGAGGCAGATGTTATGATCCAGAAATAGTATTTGTTATTGTTTCCGAGCCAAATGTTACGAGTTCCCGGGAAACAGCTAGATCCCCCTTCTCAGCCAATCAGAGGCCAGGTTACATCCCCCTTCTCAACCAATCAGAGGGCTGGTTACATATTAGTGGCGGTGGGAATATAAGGAACGGGTTTTTTGCTATAGTTTTATTAGTCCGTGAATAGAATTCACTAAGTTTTTTAGTTAGCAGAGTAATAACATGAGTGAACAAGTTGAGTTAGAAATATCCTTTTATTGCAACTGTTCTATTTGTAAAGGACATTTTCATGATTTTGAGTATTCACATGAACCTACTGAATGTTTAGACATCATAGAGGCAGAGACAGATGAGAAGAATCTGGAGGAAACGAGAAGAAAAATTATATGTGACATGGAGAGAAATTTAGACCGATTGCAAGTAAGCTCAGATAAAAGAAAGGATTGATATGATAGAAAAGGAAGATCAAAAGAAGAGACTAGTAAAAGAGGGCTTTTTCTATAGCGTAAAAGACAGAAGTGAAAACCCAAAGAAAAAATGTGTATAGTGCAAGATATAACTCGGATTATTATGATGATTATGCTCCAAGAGAAGAGAAAAAGTGGCCCTTCAAGAGACAACATAAGAGGTCATTCTACGAAAAGGATTTTAAACAACGGAAACCATGGCGGAAGTGCTCTCATATACCATTTTACGATAAATCCCATTTTTGATATGCTTGATAAGTTTTATACCATAATCATACAATAAATTTGTTTGCTATTTTAATTTTCTCATACTCGATATGCTAGAGTAAGAATACCAGCAGAGACTTCTGTATATGAATAGTTCAGATTGATTAGATCATCCTTAGAGTGTTCTCAGTCCACAGCCAAGTTTTCTATCAAAGACAAAAAAAATTTGTAGAAGTTAGCTGTGTAATTTTTTTCTCAAGAAATCAACATTTAATTTTTTGTCCATGCTATTTAAATAAAATCATTATTCTAATCCTTTATTTATTCGTTAAATCAATATTTATAATACTCTTTAAATATATGATGTCAGGCTCAATTACTTGAACATCTTCATCATCAGCATTATTTTCTACTATCACTATATTCACCAGAGGAGGTGGTATGCGTTCAACCTCCGGTTCAAGTAATTGAACCTCATCTTCTTCATCATTGACCATTATAGAGATCAAATGGGGGCATGACCTCGAATAAATCGCCGCGTACTCTCATTGTAGGTAAACTAGGAGCCAACCGCTCATCGTCTTCTATGCAAAGACGACCTGAAGGCCCCCGCCGTACCAGATCTTCTGACGTATATGAAAGTCCATCTTCAGTATAATGAACTTCAATTATATCATCATCGGTACCTTCGAAGGCTCTACTAGTACAAAGAAGGACCTCCTGACTTTCCGTGAGCTCCCACTCGCTCCATACATCCTAAAAAGATTGAGAACACTATGGTCAAAAGCTCTATGGAAAGGTATAGTCTTCATGAATATACTGAGGGGTGTTCTACAGAGCAATAAAATAGTGCTCAAAAGCTCTATGTCTTTCCATGGTAAAGCATAAATTTGCAGTTTACTGAGTATTAAAAAAAAAGTAAAATACGGTTATCCTCTAAAACTATAGAAGGTTTGCATCCTAAGACAAAATCCCTGTTTTTTAAGAAATTTAAAGAACTCCATTAAACCAAAAAAAGAGCAATAAAATAAAACCAAATATTCTATGGATCGTAAAACTTCTTCAAATCAGCATTGAAAAAACAAATTGGACCCAAAACGAACGGAAAATACAATATATAGCTGAGTCAAACTCAAAACAAGCAGAAATTAACAAGAGTAATTCTCGAAACCTCTGTGCCTTTCCAAGGTAAAGCATAAATTTGAAGTTTACTGAATATTAAAACAAAGTAAAAATATGGTTAGCCTCTAAAACTATAGAAGGTTTGCGTCCTATGACAAAATCACAGTTTTCATAGAAATGTAAAGAACTCCATTAAACCAAACAGAGCAGTAAAACAATGCTCGAAAGCTCTATGCCTTTCCATGGTAAAACATAAATTTGCAGTTTACTGAATATTAAAGCAAAGTAAAAATACGGTTATTCTCTAAAACTATAGAAGGTTTACGTCCTAAGACAAAATCCCTGTTTTTTAAGAAATTTATAGAACTCCATTAAACCAAACAGAGCAGTAAAAACAATGCTCGAAAGCTCTATGCCTTTCCATGGTAAAACATAAATTTGCAGTTTACTGAATATTAAAGCAAAGTAAAAATACGGTTATTCTCTAAAACTATAGAAGGTTTACGTCCTAAGACAAAATCCCTGTTTTTTAAGAAATTTATAGAACTCCATTAAGCCAAAAAAAAGACTAATAGAATAAAACCAAATAATCTATAGATCGTAAAACTTCTTCAAATCAGCATTGAAAAAATAAATGACCCAGTCAAACTCAAAACAAGCAGAAAATACAAGAATAGTTTTCGAAACATCCTCTATGGTGGGGGAGCATGCACAGCTGTGTCCTCTTCGGTCGACTAGGTGCTGTAGTGAGTTGTTGTTGGTAGTAGGAGTACATTATTTTGAAGATTTAAATGAATCAGATTAGTTAAACAAAGCTTACAAATAAAAATTATATTAACAGTTAATTTTTGTACCGACTACATAAATATTTAAGACCAAGTGCATCACGATGCACCACTGTGGTCTGAGAAATTCAAAAACTCAGAAACTCAATACATAGTTTCCGATAATTTCAAGTCGTTTGCTATCTAAGAATTTTATTTCTACAACACTTAGACCTTCCTTAGGTTGAAGTGCTGTTTTGCGCCAAAAAATGGTAGAAAATCCCGCTTTTACTTGAGTACATTATACGTTTTGCCTCTTACAATAGACACTAAAAAGGTAAGTATAGACCGCTCATCCTCTATGGTGGGGGGCATGCACAGCTGTGACCTCTTCGGTCGACTAGGTGCTGTAGTGAGTTTTGGTAGTAGGAGTACATTATTTTTGATGATTTAAATGAATCAGATTAGTTAAACAAAGCTTATAAATAAAAATTCTATTAACAGTTAATTTTGTACCGACTACATAAATATTTAAGACCAAGTGCACCACGATGCACCATTGTGGTCTGAGAAATTCAAAGACTCAGAAACTCAATACATAGTTTTCGATAATTTCAAGTCGTTTGCTATCTAAGAATTTTATTTCTATAACACTTTAGACCTTCCTTAGTTGAAGTGCTGTTTTGCGCCACAAAATGGTAGAAAAATCCCGCTTTTTTTTTACTTGAGTACATTATACGTTTTTGCCTCTTACAATAGACACTAAAAAGGTAAGTATAGACCGCTCATCCTCTATGGTGGGGAGCATGCACTGCTGTGTCCTCTTCGGTCGACTAGGTGCTGTAGTGAGTTCTTGGTAGTAGGAGTACATTATTTTTGATGATTTAAATGAATCAGATTAGTTAAACAAAGCTTAAATAAAAATTCTATTAACAGTTAATTTTGTACCGACTACATAAATATTTAAGACCAAGTGCACCACGATGCACCACTGTGGTCTGAGAAATTCAAAAACTCAGAAACTCAATACATAGTTTTCGATAATTTCAAGTCGATTACTATCTAAGAATTTTATTTCTACAACACTTAGACCTTCCTTAGGTTGAAGTGCTGTTTTGCACCACAAAATGATAGAAAATCCCCCTTTACTTGAGTACATTATACGTTTTTGCCTCTTACAATTTGCCCCATTAGCTTGATATGTTATCTCGTGAGAAAAAAAAAAACTATCAAATAAACACGCATCCGTGATCTTTCTTCTGGCAAAAATGTAAATTCCACATTTTTGTAGAAGGGAGCTTGGAACCTCTACAGTAGGCTTCTCTGATACGTTGAATATGATAGTGTGATTTTTTCATTAAGGTTCTATAGCTTTTAGGGGGTCTTTCCCCCCTTTTTCGAAAATCAGTCAAATTTTCTCAGGCACCTAACTTTTGATGAGTAGAACTAAACCTGATGAAACTTATATATTTGAAAATCAGCATTTAAAGCTGATTCTTTGATGTATCTATTGGTATCAAAATTCTGTTTTCTAGAGTTTCGGATACCATTGAGCTGGCTCGCTCCTTACTTACACTTCGTTACCACGAGATGTTTTATTAATTAAAAAAAAACTTTCCACAAAATAAGTTTTTCAAAGAAAAGTAAAGAGCTACTACATTAAATCAAAGATGAGCAGAAATAAACTTAAATAATTGTTCAAACGTAAACTTATGACCAATGCCATACTAGTTAAAGTGACAAAAAAACTCTTTCCCACAGAAGGGACACTTTTCAACTAAAAAAAAGTAAAGAGCTACTAAATCAAAGATATGATGAAATAATAACGAATAATTGTTCAAACGTAAAACTTATGTTTAGCGATAAACATATTAGAGTGATAAAAAACTTTTTTCCACAAGAGGACACTTTTCGAGTAAAAGTAAAGAGCTACCAGACTAAACCAAAGATATGATGAAATAATAGCGAATAATTGTTCAAACTTAAATTTTCTGTATTACGGAATAGTTTATTTTCGAACCATTATATCTACCAAAGGTTCAATACCTGAGTTAAACTAAGAGGTTCCAATTTCAGGAAAAAATTACATTTAGACAACATTTGACAATTTACCAAATTTAAAGTTTTGTTAGAACCCTGGGAATGCATTTTCATCATATTTTGCCTATTTTCATTGGAAAACACACTGAAAAGACATATTATTGAACTCACATCAAACATTGCAGAGCTTGCATTTGAAGAACCTTCCATTATTTTCTATCTTGTCCTCTATTTCAGCATATACTGACTTTTAAAGCTTTTCAAAGCTCTTAAATATACTTACCTAACGGTTATTTATTTACGAAATCATGCAAACTGTTGATTTAGAACAATAATTACCTTTCTATATATCAATTAACACTCACTAGAATTGCCACTTTTCACTCGCGGAGAATGGTTTTCAAAACAATACTTCTTACATCGCATAGACTAATTACGTCAAACGAGACATCTTCAATGCAGATTAATTAATTGTTACGTTCGATTTTGTTTTGGACATAGTAGAGCATCAAAGGGAAGTGAGAATTCCTGTGAAACTATCAAAGATTGATCAGCTCGGGGATTTCACACTTCTTGTGTAATCAGAAAGAAAAAAGAAGAAAAATTGATAAGGATATTTTGAAATATGTCCCAAAATCAGAGCTATTACAACTTAAATGACGCGAGGGGGCGTGAAAACTATGGTTTTAACTTTGATATGCAAGACTAGACAGAAAAGTCTATAGGAGTGGGGCTGCCACCCGCCTCAACCCTCGCTCTCGAAATCCACACCACCCCCTTCCCCCAAACTCTGCCGAAAATTGTCCTTTTCAGCCAACCGTCTAGGGCTAAACGGAAAGAAGGTCGTCCTCGTCTGGGTGGGAGGTCGTCATAAAAAAGATTTATAGGAAATGGGAACTTCCCGGGAGGGTGTAAAAAGAGAGACTTTGAATAAATTGGGATGGAGGAGGAGCGTGCGTGGCTGTGTTGGTCTTAGGCGGCTTGGTGATGCGGTGAGTTGTTAGTATTAGTAGCAGTCGTAGTAGTAGTATCTTTTATTAATTTCATTCGCATTTATATAACCACATTTTATTATGATAACATAAACTGTTTATATTAGATAAATAGTTACTTATAATAAACTCTAGTCTATAACTTATAACCGACTCCAGAACCCTGGTATATTTACTCTTGCGCACAAACGCAAAGCTTTTACAAGTTTATGCACCGTTTTCCTGCCCAGAAGCGTGACTTTTGAATTCAGATCTGAAACAGAAAGCAACCCAATATCAAACAGTTCGTGGTAACGAGCTGTAAGTAAGGAGTGACGCTGCTCAATAGTACAGAAACTATAAAAACGGAATTTTGATATAAATAGATATATTAAAAGCATTGACTTGTTATGTTGATTCCAATATAATATTCATTAAGTTTAGTGTTACCCATCAAAGACTACGAGCCTGAGAAAACTTGCCAGATTTTTTAAAAGGGGGGAAACACTCCATAAAAATCAAAGAGTCCTAATGAAAATCACACCACCAGATTCAGCGTATCAGAGAACCCTACTGTAGAGGTTTCAAGCTTCTAAATGTGGAATTTTGTACTTTTTTTTGCCAGAAGGAAGATCATGGATGCGTGTTTATCTATTTATTTTATTTTTCCTCAGGGGTAATCATATCGAAACTGTGGTTCTAGAATATCGTGATAGGGCTCATTCTAACAGAAAATAAAACTTTTTGGCGCTCTTTTTAAATGGCCAAAAGACTGAACGGCAACTAGCCTCACTCCAACCTCACTTTTTTCCCCAAAACTATCCGATCAGGATTTTGAGATACTCATTTTGTTCAACTTGGTCGAAAGGTCCAATCACATGAAAAGCCATATTAAGAGCTATATTTGTGAGGTTAGGTTAGGTTAGGCTAGATTAGGTTAGGTTAGGTCTAGAAATAGCAGGTTAGGCTAGGTTAGATTAGGTTAAGTGGCCGATCCCCACCCCAGGGGCCACAGGCCGAAGGCGGCACAGTCGGAGTATCCATCCCCCAGGATAGGTTTAGGTTAGGTTAAGTGGTCTTAACCTAACCCAGGTTAGGTTAGGTTACCTAACCTAACTAGGGTTAGCAGGTTAGGTTAGGTTAGGTTCGGTTAAGTGGCCGCCACTTAACCGAACCTAACCTAACCTAACCTGCTAACCCTAGTTAACCCTACCTAACCTAATCTAGCCTAACCTAACCTAACCTCACAAATATAGCTCTTAATATGGCTTTTCATGTGATTGGACCTTTCGACCAAGTTGAACAAAATGAGTATCTCAAAATCCTGATCGGATAGTTTTGGGGAAAAAAGTGAGGTTGGAGTGAGGCTAGTTGCCGTTCAGTCTTTTGGCCATTTAAAAGAGCGCCAAAAAGTTTTATTTTCTGTTAGAATGAGCCCTATCACGATATTCTAGAACCACAGTTTCGATATGATTACCCTGAGGAAAAATAAAATAAATAGTTAAACACGCATCCATGATCTTCCTTCTGGCAAAAAAAGTACAAAATTCCACATTTAGAAGCTTGAAACCTCTACAGTAGGGTTCTCTGATACGCTGAATCTGGTGGTGTGATTTTCATTAGGACTCTTTGATTTTTATGGAGTGTTTCCCCCCTTTTAAAAAAATCTGGCAAGTTTTCTCAGGCTCGTAGTCTTTGATGGGTAACACTAAACTTAATGAATATTATATATTTGGAATCAACATAACAAGTCAATGCTTTTAATATATCTATTTATATCAAAATTCCGTTTTTTATAGTTTCTGTTACTATTGAGCAGCGTCACTCCTTACTTACAGCTCGTTACCACGAAACTGTTTGATATTGGGTTGCTTTCTGTTTCAGATCTGAATTCAAAAGTCACGCTTCTGGGCAGGAAAACGGTGCATAAACTTGTAAAAGCTTTGCGTTTGTGCGCAAGAGTAAATATACCAGGGTTCTGGAGTCGGTTATAAGTTATAGACTAGAGTTTATTATAAGTAACTATTTATCTAATATAAACAGTTTATGTTATCATAATAAAATGTGGTTATATAAAATGCGAATGAAATTAATAAAAGATACTACTACTACGACTGCTACTAATACTAACAACTCACCGCATCACCAAGCCGCCTAAGACCAACACAGCCACGCACGCTCCTCCTCCATCCCAATTTATTCAAAGTCTCTCTTTTACACCCTCTCGGGAAGTTCCCATTTCCTATAAATCTTTTTTTATGACGACCTCCACCCCAGACGAGGACGACCTTCTTTCCGTTTAGCCCTAGACGGTTGGCTGAAAAGGACAATTTTCGGCAGAGTTTGGGGGAAGGGGGTGGTGTGGATTTCGAGAGCGAGGGTTGAGGCGGGTGGCAGCCCACTCCTATAGACTTTTCTGTCTAGTCTTGCATATCAAAGTTAAAACCATAGTTTTCACGCCCCCTCGCGTCATTTAAGTTGTAATAGCTCTGATTTTGGGACATATTTCAAAATATCCTTTATCAATTTTTCTTCTTTTTTCTTTCTGATTACACAAGAAGTGTGAAATCCCCGAGCTGATCAATCTTTGATAGTTTCACAGGAATTCTCACTTCCCTTTGATGCTCTCCTATGTCCAAAACAAAATCGAACGTAACAATTAATTAATCTGCATCGAAGATGTCTCGTTTGACGTAATTAGTCTATGCGATGTAAGAAGTATTGTTTTGAAACCATTCTCCGCGAGTGAAAAGTGGCAATTCTAGTGAGTGTTAATTGATATATAGAAAGGTAATTATTGTTTTAAATCAACAGTTTGCATGATTTCGTAAATAAATAACCGTTAGGTAAGTATATTTAAGAGCTTTGAAAAGCTTTAAAAGTCAGTATATGCTGAAATAGAGGACAAGATAGAAAATAATGGAAGGTTCTTCAAATGCAAGCTCTGCAATGTTTGATGTGAGTTCAATAATATGTCTTTTCAGTGTGTTTTCCAATGAAAATAGGCAAAATATGATGAAAATGCATTCCCAGGGTTCTAACAAAACTTTAAATTTGGTAAATTGTCAAATGTTGTCTAAATGTAATTTTTTCCTGAAATTGGAACCTCTTAGTTTAACTCAGGTATTGAACCTTTGGTAGATATAATGGTTCGAAAATAAACTATTCCCGTAATACAGAAAATTTAAGTTTGAACAATTATTCGCTATTATTTCATCATATCTTTGGTTTAGTCTGGTAGCTCTTTACTTTTACTCGAAAAGTGTCCTCTTGTGGAAAAAAGTTTTTTATCACTCTAATATGTTTATCGCTAAACATAAGTTTACGTTTGAACAATTATTCGTTATTATTTCATCATATCTTTGATTTAGTAGCTCTTTACTTTTAGTTGAAAAGTGTCCTCTTGTGGGAAAGAGTTTTTGTCACTTTAACTAGTATGGCATTGGTCATAAGTTTACGTTTGAACAATTATTTAAGTTTATTTCTGCTCATCTTTGATTTAATGTAGTAGCTCTTTACTTATCTTTGAAAAACTTATTTTGTGGAAAGTTTTTTTTAATTAATAAAACATCTCGTGGTAACGAAGTGTAAGTAAGGAGCGAGCCAGCTCAATGGTATCCGAAACTCTAGAAAACAGAATTTTGATACCAATAGATACATCAAAGAATCAGCTTTAAATGCTGATTTCAAATATATAAGTTTCATCAGGTTTAGTTCTACTCATCAAAAGTTAGGTGCCTGAGAAAATTTGACTGATTTTCGAAAAAGGGGGAAAGACCCCCTAAAAGCTATAGAACCTTAATGAAAATCACACTATCATATTCAACGTATCAGAGAAGCCTACTGTAGAGGTTCCAAGCTCCCTTCTACAAAAATGTGGAATTTACATTTTTGCCAGAAGAAAGATCACGGATGCGTGTTTATTTGATAGTTTTTTTTTTCTCACGAGATAACATATAAAGCTAATGGGGCAAATTGTAAGAGGCAAAACGTATAATGTACTCAAGTAAAGGGGGATTTTCTATCATTTTGTGGTGCAAAACAGCACTTCAACCTAAGGAAGGTCTAAGTGTTGTAGAAATAAAATTCTTAGATAGTAATCGACTTGAAATTATCGAAAACTATGTATTGAGTTTCTGAGTTTTTGAATTTCTCAGACCACAGTGGTGCATCGTGGTGCACTTGGTCTTAAATATTTATGTAGTCGGTACAAAATTAACTGTTAATAGAATTTTTATTTATAAGCTTTGTTTAACTAATCTGATTCATTTAAATCATCAAAAATAATGTACTCCTACTACCAAGAACTCACTACAGCACCTAGTCGACCGAAGAGGACACAGCAGTGCATGCTCCCCCACCATAGAGGATGAGCGGTCTATACTTACCTTTTTAGTGTCTATTGTAAGAGGCAAAAACGTATAATGTACTCAAGTAAAAGCGGGATTTTCTACCATTTTGTGGCGCAAAACAGCACTTCAACCTAAGGAAGGTCTAAGTGTTATAGAAATAAAAATTCTTAGATAGCAAACGACTTGAAATTATCGAAAACTATGTATTGAGTTTCTGAGTTTTTGAATTTCTCAGACCACAATGGTGCATCTTGGTGCACTTGGTCTTAAATATTTATGTAGTCGGTACAAAATTAACTGTTAATAGAATTTTATTTATAAGCTTTGTTTAACTAATCTGATTCATTTAAATCATCAAAAATACTGTACTCCTACTACCAACAACTCACTACAGCACCTAGTCGACCGAAGAGGTCACAGCTGTGCATGCCCCCCCACCATAGAGGATGAGCGGTCTATACTTACCTTTTTAGTGTCTATTGTAAGAGGCAAAACGTATAATGTACTCAAGTAAAAGCGGGATTTTCCACCATTTTGTGGCGCAAAACAGCACTTCAACCTAAGGAAGGTCTAAGTGTTGTAGAAATAAAATTCTTAGATAGCAAACGACTTGAAATTATCGAAAACTATGTATTGAGTTTCTGAGTTTTTTGAATTTCTCAGACCACAATGGTGCATCGTGGTGCACTTGGTCTTAAATATTTATGTAGTCGGTACAAAATTAACTGTTAATAGAATTTTTATTTATAAGCTTTGTTTAACTAATCTGATTCATTTAAATCTTCAAAAATAATGTACTCCTACTACCAACAACTCACTACAGCACCTAGTCGCCCGAAGAGGACACAGCTGTGCATGCTCCCCCCACCATAGAGGATGTTTCGAAAACTATTCTTGTATTTTCTGCTTGTTTTGAGTTTGACTGGGTCATTTATTTTTTCAATGCTGATTTGAAGAAGTTTTACGATCTATAGATTATTTGGTTTTATTCTATTAGTCTTTTTTTTGGCTTAATGGAGTTCTATAAATTTCTTAAAAAACAGGGATTTTGTCTTAGGACGTAAACCTTCTATAGTTTTAGAGAATAACCGTATTTTTACTTTGCTTTAATATTCAGTAAACTGCAAATTTATGTTTTACCATGGAAAGGCATAGAGCTTTCGAGCATTGTTTTACTGCTCTGTTTGGTTTAATGGAGTTCTATAAATTTCTTAAAAAACAGGGATTTTGTCTTAGGACGTAAACCTTCTATAGTTTTAGAGAATAACCGTATTTTTACTTTGCTTTAATATTCAGTAAACTGCAAATTTATGTTTTACCATGGAAAGGCATAGAGCTTTCGAGCATTGTTTTACTGCTCTGTTTGGTTTAATGGAGTTCTTTACATTTCTATGAAAACTGGGATTTTGTCATAGGACGCAAACCTTCTATAGTTTTAGAGGCTAACCATATTTTTACTTTGTTTTTAATATTCAGTAAACTTCAAATTTATGCTTTACCTTGGAAAGGCATAGAGGTTTCGAGAATTACTCTTGTTAATTTCTGCTTGTTTTGAGTTTGACTCAGCTATATATTGTATTTTCCGTTCGTTTTTGGGTCCAATTTGTTTTTTCAATGCTGATTTGAAGAAGTTTTACGATCCATAGATTATTTGGTTTTATTTTATTGCTCTTTTTTTGGTTTAATGGAGTTCTTTAAATTTCTTAAAAACAGGGATTTTGTCTTAGGATGCAAACCTTCTATAGTTTTAGAGGATAACCGTATTTTTACTTTTTTTTTAATACTCAGTAAACTGCAAATTTATGCTTTACCATGGAAAGACATAGAGCTTTTGAGCACTATTTTATTGCTCTGTAGAACACCCCTCAGTATATTCATGAAGACTATACCTTTCCATAGAGCTTTTGACCATGGTGTTCTCAATCTTTTTAGGATGTATGGAGCGAGTGGGAGCTCACGGAAAGTCAGGAGGTCCTTCTTTGTACTAGTAGAGCCTTCGAAGGTACCGATGATGATATAATTGAAGTTCATTATACTGAAGATGGACTTTCATATACGTCAGAAGATCTGGTACGGCGGGGGCCTTCAGGTCGTCTTTGCATAGAAGACGATGAGCGGTTGGCTCCTAGTCTACCTACAATGAGAGTACGCGGCGATTTATTCGAGGTCATGCTCCCTTTGATTTCTATAATGGTCAATGATGAAGAAGATGAGGTTCAATTACTTGAACCGGAGGTTGAACGCATACCACCTCCTCTGGTGAATATAGTGATAGTAGAAAATAATGCTGATGATGAAGATGTTCAAGTAATTGAGCCTGACATCATATATTTAAAGAGTATTATAAATATTGATTTAACGAATAAATAAAGGATTAGAATAATGATTTTATTTAAATAGCATGGACAAAAAATTAAATGTTGATTTCTTGAGAAAAAAAATTACACAGCTAACTTCTACAAAATTTTTTTGTCTTTGATAGAAAACTTGGCTGTAGACTGAGAACACTCTAAGGGATGATCTAATCAATCTGAACTATTCATGTACAGAAGTCTCTGCTGGTATTCTTACTCTATGCATATCGAGTATGAGAAAATTAAAATAGCAGAAACAAATTTATTGTATGATTATGGTATAAAACTTATCAAGCATATCAAAAATGGGATTTATCGTAAAATGGTATATGAGAGCACTTCCACCATGGTTTCCGTTGTTTAAAATCCTTTTCGTAGAATGACCTCTTATGTTGTCTCTTGAAGGGCCACTTTTTCTCTTCTCTTGGAGCATAATCATCATAATAATCCGAGTTATATCTTGCACTATACACATTTTTCTTTGGGTTTTCACTTCTGTCTTTTACGCTATAGAAAAAGCCTCTTTTACTAGTCTCTTCTTTTGATCTTCCTTTTCTATCATATCAATCCTTCTTTTATCTGAGCTTACTTGCAATCGGTCTAAATTTCTCTCCATGTCACATATAATTTTCTTCTCGTTTCCTCCAGATTCTTCTCATCTGTCTCTGCCTCTATGCTGTCTAAACATTCAGTAGGTTCATGTGAATACTCAAAATCATGAAAATGTCCTTTACAAATAGAAACAGTTGCAATAAAAGGATATTTCTAACTCAACTTGTTCACTCATGTTATTACTCTGCTAACTAAAAACTTAGTGAATTCTATTCACGGACTAATAAAACTATAGCAAAAAAACCCGTTCCTTATATTCCCACCGCCGCTAATATGTAACTAGCCCTCTGATTGGTTGAGAAGGGGGATGTAACCTGGCCTCTGATTGGCTGAGAAGGGGGATCTAGCTGTTTCCCGGGAACTCGTAACATTTGGCTCGGAAACAATAACAAATACTATTTCCGGATCATAACATCTGCCTCAAACAGGAAGGAAATGTCATTAACTTTGCTTCGAACGGCAACAACATTTGCCTCGAATAACAATAACAAATACTATTTCCGGATCATAACATCTGCCTCGAGTGTGCACTTACAACAACAACATTGACCCCATTAACCACGTGTTCTCTCTAATGACTCTGTTCAAAACAATAACAACATTGACCTTGGCATTTTGCCTCGGAAACAATAACAACATTGACCTTGACATTCGCTAAGAGCGTGCCAAAAACACACCTGGAGAAAGAGGTCATTGACCGATTACGCAATCATTCTCCCTAGGGAGGCTATGCCATATATGGTGTGCCAGTAGGACTCAATAAGGCATCTCTACTGTAGGGTTCAAAACCCCCTATGCTTTCTAAAAGCCAGAATATAATTTGTACTTTACTGAAAAAAAAATTCAAATGAGTTTACTGAGAAAAAAATGTGCATTGTCAATTTAATATACATATGCTGATATTTATTCCCTAAAATATTAATTAGTTTTTGATTTCTTAAAGTTACAAAAGTGAAAATATTTCAAAGAATTGTTTTCAGTAAAGCGCCAATAACACAGTAGGTTTTAGGGTTCTGCAGTGAGACGATACCCAAACTCTTGTTTGTAGTTATTTTTATTCGATTCAAACCTGATTTGCATATTCAATTTAAGTTTCACTGGTTTTAAGATTTATTTATTCATTTACATTAATATATATTGTATGTTTGTTCGCATTGATTGTTTATTTAATTTCTGTTCGTTTTAAGTTTCATTTATACTTTAATAGCAAAATATTTGTTTTCGTTTTAAGCTTAATTTTCATATTCAATCTAAGCATTACTCGCTTTAAGATCTATTTATTCATATATATTATTACTTGTTTTATGTTTTTTTGCTATGATTGTTTTAATTTCTTTTCGTTTTGGGTTTCATTTATTCTTTAATAGTAATTTCTGGTCGTTTTGAGTTTGAATTTTAACAGGTATTCGTATCTCCTGAGCTTAAGTCTAAAATAACTTTTCTTTGAGAAACTTATTTTTCGACGTTTTTTTTTAATTAATAAGTGAAAACGGTGGGCGTAAAATGGATTGGGTTTTGCATAACATACATACCAAATTAATCTAAGTTATAAATGCATAAATTAGATAAGTCGGTGAGTTGAGGAAAACAAGTTTTGTAAAGCCCAGTTCATTTTGCACCCTCGTTTTCACTAATGTTCATAGATTTTCGACAAAAAGAATTATGTGATACTTTTTAAACTATTTTGAAAACGAGTAAAAAAAATCATATATTTATTATTTTCAGCTTTTAGCCATAAAGAAAGTCGAAGAGCTTCGTCTCCTTGGAATTCACTTCTTCGCAGATCTCTCTTGGGTTACCTATCTTGATCAGGCAAGAACATCCTGCGCAAGAAAGCTGGGGATAACCCTTCGCTGCAAAAACCTTCTACCACTCGGCTTGATCCCCATTACAAATCTTGATCAGACCCATTGCTGAGTATGAAGCCCGCTGTATGCTGGTGCTCCGGAAACGTTGCACCACTCCAAAACAGGACTGATAAGGCAGATTTAGTTGTTCCTTACGACTCTCTCCAGTCTGTAAATGAGAGGTTTGATGTAGCGTATATGGCTGTTTTCTACAAGTATTTAAATTCACCATCTTCTCTAGAGCTTTCTCGTATTCTTCCTCCAACTGTCCAACCAACAAGACAGATACAAAGGCGCACAGCTCGATCCAATTATCTTAAGGCTATAAAACTTGATAAAACACTAGCGGCAAATCCGATATTTAAATGTACCTGGCGCCATGAACTCAGGAATGAAAAGAAGCTCAGAAGTAGCATATACTGCTGGAGCGGTAATGCATAAAGTTCAGGATGGTTGTGCCTGGGTGCAATAAAGAGCTAGGGAGGAGGCTTCTGGCCCCCTTATTTCTTCTGTCCCTTTCTAGGGATGCTATAATTCAAACATTAGACATAACAAGCCCTCTTACTAGTTTATATGACAGCCGCGGCTGGATCCGGGATTTTTTTAGGGGGGGGGGGGGGGTATTTATTCAAGGGGAGTACAAAAAACTTAAAAAGAAACGCATTAAAAATTTGTTTATATGCATTTTAGTTACGTTTTTACGAGTCTGACAAACAGTTTTATTTAAAGGAGGCACTCAAAATCCCCCTTCCCCTGGGTATGGCCTTGAGGAAAACCCTTTGGAAAGTAAGCGGTCGGAAAAGATAATGGTAATGCTGTACATGGAAGGCAAATCACTAATTACTGAGTCAATGTTACTACATTGACTCTGATTATATGCACATAATACGTTTCAATTAAAGGAAAGTTAAATTATTGCAAATACTAATTGAAAGGTCACAAAAAAGTGTTTAATAACGTAATTATTTTGGTCTATTATAATTTTTATACCTGAAATCGTGGTATAGTGCAGTTTCACTTTCTACAAATGAGGTAGCTGGAGTTAAATTGTATTTGAGATAAACATAATAAACCACTTGGCTATTTAAGTTATTATTATTAAAAAAAAACTTTCCGAAAAATAAGTTTTTTCAAATAAAAGTAAAGGCCATCTTAAACCAGTGGCAGATCCTGAGGAGGGGTGAGGGGGCAAGCTCCCCCCTAGCGTAGTCTATAGTAGTGCAATTTGCTTCATTAACTCTAGTTTGCGTTAATTGAACTTGCTCCTAACGCAAGTTTATCGGATCAACCTATTTTGCCCCCCCCCCCTAATTTTTTTTTCAGATCAACCTATTTTGCGCTCCCCCCCCCCAAAAAAAAAAATCCTGGATCCACCCCTGTTTTAAACTTAAGCTCGGCAGATACAAATACCTGTTAAAATTCAAACTCAGAACAACCAGAAATTCCTACTAAAGAAAAAATGAAAACTCAAAACGAACAGAAATTAAATAAACATTCTAAAACCTACTGCGTCATTGGCGCTTTACTGACAACTAATTTTACTAAAAATATTTTCTTTTGTACTTAATATTGAAAATAAACATTAAAATTATAGTAAAATTTTGAACTGATCAGCTTTCAGCAATTAATATCATTATACATCAAATTTTCAGTTTAATTTATTAGTTCTTTCTAAAGTTGTTCAAGACGAATATAGTCTCACTTCAAACAAGAGTTTTGATACTGCCCCTTTCCTTAACTGTAAATAAAAAGCAAAAGCCTACTGCATCATTGGCGCTTCACAGACAACGAATTATATTACATATATTTTCCTTTCCAGTTCTTACAGCATTGAAAATAAAAATAAATTAGAGTGAAATAAATTCTTGAACTGATGGATGTTTCAACAACTAATATCAATATATATCTAATATTCAATTTGAATTTGATGTAGTTTATACTTTCCAAGACAGTTCAAGACGCATGTAGTTTTCGGTAAAGCGCCAATGACGCAGTAGGTTTTAGATTTTTACAGTGAGAGAAGGACGCGATACCCAAACTCTTGTTTGTAGTGATTTTTGTTCGTTTCAAGCTTCATTTGCATATTCAATTTAAGTTTCACTTGTTTTAATATTTATTTATTCATTTACATTAATATCTATTGTGTTTTTGTTTGCATTGATTGTTTACTTAATTTCTGTTCGTTTTAAGTTTCATTTATACTTCAATAACACAATTTTTTTGTCGCTTTAAGCTTGATTTACATATTCAATCTAAGCTTTACTCGCTTTAAGATCTGTTTATTCATTTATATTATTACTTGCTGTATGTTTTTTGCTATGATTGTTATTTAATTTCTGTTCGTTTTGTGTATCATTTATTCTTTAATAGTAATTTCTGGTTGTTTTAAATTTGAATTTTAACAGGTATTTGTATCTGCTGAGCTTAAGTTTAGAATGGCCTTTACTTTTCTTAGAGAAACTTATTTTTCGGAAAGATATTTTAATTTATTTTTGTTAGTTTTTTGATTGCAAAAAGTTCAGGTTATTAAAAAATTCCTTATTTCAAAATCAAACTTTAAAAAAAATCAAGTCTTCATCAAAATTTCAAAACTGGTATCAAAGTAACAATATCAAAGTGAAAAAGTTTGCCCCCTTTGAAATGAACCCCTTTGAAGTTTATACGACGACCCCTTCTAGATGGAGTGCGTCTGGGAAAAAAATAAATGGAGTGTGGGGAAGGCTAGCTGCCGTCCGATCACTTTTTACTCTCAAAAAATGAAATACAACTTTCAGTTTCCAATCAAATGAGCCCTCTATGAAGTTTATACGAGCATCCCTTCCATAACAACCATATATGCCCGGAGGGCATAACTTACAACGCCTACGCTCGGGCCCTGGGGGGCTGTGTCGACACCGGAGTTTTTGTTATCTGAACTTTGAACTATTTTTAACAAAATGTCTATCTCAAAATTTTTCTCTGATGCATTTGGGGTGTTGAGGAGGGGGGGGGGGTAGTTGCCCTCCAATCTCTTTTGACTCTTAAAAAGTGAACGAGAACGTTCAATTTCCAATAAAATGAACCCTCTCCGAAGTTTACAAGCATCCCTTCCATAAAAACCATATATGCCCCCAGGGCATATTTGACTCTAAAAGTGAACTAGAACTTTCAATTTCCAATCAAATGAGCCCTCTATGAGGTTTATACAAGCATTCCTTTCATAAGAACCATACATGCCCTTAGGGCAAAACTTAGAACGCCTTTTCCCGGGACCTGGGGATTGTATTGACACCGGAGTTTTTTTTTATCCAACCTTTGAACTATATATTTTTTTTTAATTTCTATCTCAAAATTTTTCATCAGATGGGTTTGGAAAAAGAACATGTGGGGGGGAGAACTAGTTGCCCTCGGATCTCTTTTGACTATTAAAAAATGATCCCGAACTTTTTTTTACTCTCAAAACTGAACTAGAACATTAAATTTTCAATCAAATTAGCCCTCTCTGAAGTTTTTACGAGCCCCCTTCCATAAGAACCATATATTCCCCCATAACTTACAACGCCTGCCTTTGGGTCCTGTGGGGCTGTGTCGAACCCGAAGTTTTCTGTATACGAGTATCCCTTTCATAAGAACGATACACGCCCCCAGGACAACACTTACAACGCCTACCCTCTGGGCCCTGGGGGGTTGTGTTGACACCGGAGTTTTTGTTATCTAATTTTTAAAAATTTTTGAAAAAGGGCATGGAGGAGGGTGCTAGTAACTAGAACTTTCAATTTCCAATCAAATGAGCCCTCTATGAAGTTTAGATGACAATCCCTTTCTTAAGAACCATACATGCTCTTAGGGCATAACTTAAACTTCAGACTTCAGAGAGGGCTAATTTGATTGGAAATTGAAAGTTCTAGTTCTGTTTCTGAGAGTCAAAAGAGATTGGAGGGAAACTAGCCCCTCCACGCCCCCTTTTTTCCCGAATGTATCCGATACAAATTTTGAGATAGCCACTAAGTTAAAAATTGTTTAAAAGTCAGATAACAAAACTCAGGTGTCATTAGTACCCCCTCCATTGATTCTATGACATCCCTAGGGACAAATTCTTTCTTCAATAGGTTCAAGATGAATGTTTAACGGCGATTTCCTCTTTTGGTGACCAGGTGTCGCAATTTTAAGCGAAATTCCCGCCCTGGCAAGATTTGGCACGACCAGGTGTCACAATTTTATGTGAAATTCCCATCCCTGGCAAGTTTCCAGGCATGATTACTTGGAATTTGGTCCGTATAATAAAAAAGTAGTAAGAAGAAAAGTAGTAATAAAAATTCCTAGCCCCTTACACCTGTTTCTAGGTGAAATTCCCGCCCAGGAAAGATTTGGCATGTCCAGGCAAGATTATGCAGGTGCAGGCAAGATTTGGCACGGCCAGATGTCGCAATATTAGGTGACATTCCCGCCCTTGGCAAGAGTTCAAATGTTAGGTCAGGTGTTTATTCTATGACAGCCCTCTGACATCATGCGGCACATTTTTGCCAGGCGGTCAACTGTTTCTAGGCGACGACTGGCAAGATTTAAAGAATTTCAGTTTTATATGATATGATTTCTTGGAATGTGGTCCGTATAATAAACAGGTTTTAATAATAAGCTCCTAGCCCCTCGCCCCTGTTTATAGTGCATGCCTTCTGACATCACAGTGCACACCCCCGTTTCAAGCGTATGTTACACCACGCGACACACCCTCGTACCTACACAGAGCAGTCACCGGCTCTATTAAAGGGAACAAACTTGGCAAGACTCCATGACACACCCTTTGGACTCCATGACGTCATATGACTTACCCCGTTTCGAGCAGACAGGCCTAATATGCTTGACGCAATATTGCGTAACCCTACCACAGGAACACAAGGGGGAATCCCCGCTTACAGCTCACACTTTACGTAGTGATTGCGCATCCCTCGGTGGCAGATAATACAATTTTGACATTTTTTGCCGAAAAGCCTTTCTTTTTCGGCGTTTCATTTTTCCCTCAAAACACTTGACCCCGACAGGACTCAAAGGTCATTCCCTTCCAACAGTAAGGCGCCCCAGGCAAATCGTCCATGAAACCATTGTCAATATTTTGTATCTTGAACCACATTCTAAAAAAACCATTGCACGACACCCAAGATTCCCCATTTTTTTGCAGTCGTTAGAACGGCGTGTTTACTGCCAAATTACACTCACGGGGGTATTTGCTTTCAAGATATTAATAAAGGGGAAATGCGTGTCTTATTCGTCCCGATCAATGAATTTTAAAAACACAGACAATGAAAATAAAAACAAATTGACGAGCAATAAACCATAAAGAAGATAGCTAAAACAACGACAAAAATAAAAGATGAAAATGTCATATTATCATATACGCAAAAAAAGAACCATCTATTATACAAAACGAGTGGCTTATAGCCTACAACCCCCCAGAGACTAGGGAGGGTGATATTTGATACAATTTAAACCATATTAAGAGCTTTCAAGGAAATACCCCTTTTCATCAAGATAAATTTATGAATATTAAAAAAATATCCTAACAATTGCTTCCACCTTCTGAATTATCTTTAAGCTCTAGAGTATATTAATCAATGACAATGCATACCGCATTGATAAATTATGGATGGTATTAAACATCCCCCACGACATCGCTACATCTCCCCAAGAAATCTTTCAGGCATTTCCTAATAAAAATTACGGTTCTGATCCCATGATTCAAGTTTTTTGCACCCCAAACCAATCATAACGCCCCCACAAAATAATCCAGACTACCAGAACATTTCACCCATGTGACACCGCCCCCCTTCCCTCAAACCCTGGGTGACCTGATTATACTGAGATTCCCCATTTTTTTTGGCAGTCATATAAATATTAAAAACACAGACAATGAAAATAAAAACAAATTGACGAGCAACAAAACATAAAAGACAGCTAAAAAAACACGACGAAAAATTAAAGATGAAAATATCATATTATCATATACGCAAAATAAAAAAGAACCATCAATTATAGAAAACGGAGGACTTCTAGTCTACAACCCCCCATAAACTAGGGGAGGGAGAGTGATATTAGATGCAATTTAAACCATATTAAAAGCTTTTAAGGAAATACCCCTTTTTCATTAAGATAAATTTATGAATATTAAAAAACATCCTAACTATAGCTTCCTCCTGACTTATGCTCTAGAGTGCTCTTTAAGTTCTAGAGTATTTAATCAATAACAATGCACACCACATTAGTAAATTATGGATAATATTAAACATCCTCCATCCCACGACATCGCTACATCTCCCCCAAGAAATCTTTCAGGCATTTCCTAATAAAAATTATGGTCAATAATCCGTGATTCAAGTTTTTTGCACCCCAAGCAAATCATAATGCCCCGCCAAATACTCCAGACTACCAGAGCATTTCACCCATGTGACACAACCCCCCCCCCCTTCCCCATCCCATGGGTGATCTGATTATAGTGAGATTCCCCATTTTTTTGGCAGTCGTTAGAACGGTGTGTTTACTACCAAATTTGATACAATCCGGGGGAGTATTTGTCTCAAGATATTAATAAAGGGGGTATTCGTGTCTTGCTCATACCAAACAATAAATCTTAAAAAACCCAGACAATGAAAATAAAAACAAATTGACGAGCAATAAAACATACAAAAGACAGCTAAAAACACGACAAAAAATAAAAGACGAAAATGTCATATTATCATATACGCAAAAAACCATGTATTATAGATAACCGGGGCTTCTACCCTGCAAGCCCAGAGGGTAGGGGAGGGAGGGGGGATATTAGATGAAATTTAAGACATATTAAGAGCTTTTAAGGAAATAGCCCTTTTTCATTAAGATAAACTTATGGACATTTTACATTATCCTAACAATAGGTTCCAGCTCGCACCTAGCAGCATTCATTTTCAGAGGATGCATTGATAATAGATGTAGTTTTTAGGCGTTATTGCAGCTTTAAAATGATAAAGAATAACATGTTAAATTTAAGGACAGACGAAGGGAGAGGACTTCGGGGGAGGCGAACCGTTTTCTCCGTCCCCAGCTCAACAATGTTTTATTTTTTATCGTTACACAAAGCGCTAATTTTCTGGCGTACATTTATGGTTATCCTACCTCCCTCCACTATGGTACCGACCTGTTCCCTGGTCGCCTCCAAGGAATTTTCCGGTCCCCCTCTCCGAGCGGTTTCTCGTAGCCCAGGGTACATTTTTACCAAAATATCAAAACACGCAAAGGAAGGGAAATTCTATTTCAAGAAATTCTTGTTACCATCCACCCCGTGCGCTGTGGACGAGTTTGGTCTATGTCTACTCTTTTGGGGGACGGAATCCGGCCATCTTACGTGCAGTGGGGAAGTTGCTTTGTGTCTACTCATTCCTGCTACAGAATCCGGGCTTCGGCTAGGTGATAAAAGAGGCTAAGAACGGTCTCGCTCGAGATAATTTTAAGGTAGTAATAATAGGAAAACTATCGCTGAGTTTCTACAGCAGCACTCTAACTTTAGATCATCCCTGTGCGAGAAGAGTAGATGAATGGCACTACGATACTGTTTTCACACTAGCATCAGCTCTCCACATGACACCCCCTTTTTTTCTTTACCAGTGTTAGATACTCTAAGCATTTCACTTTACAATGTTACACTAAAACTACTCTAAGACATCCCCTCTAATCATCCCCATCTCCCCAAAACACTTTTCAGACGTTTCCCGCTAAAATATTATTTTCAAGTCATTCATTCAGCCCACAGTACCGCACTATAACTACTCTAAGATACCCCTCTGCCATCAACACATTCCCCCAACCACACACACCTTCTTAGAAGTAGCATTTTTTTCGTTATGATGACAACTTACCTGTTAGAAGTAGCAAACTTTCTGTCAAACATGCACAATTTTCCTTAGAAGTAGCAATTTTTTTTATTGTGATAACAATTGTTCTGTCAGAATTATTAAGTTTTGCTTAACACTAACAAATCTTCTCTTCAAAGTAAGAACATTCTTCCCTAATATTACAAAACTTTTACTTAACACACCCGAATATCTTAACACTAAAAAATTTTCCCTTCGAAGTATCAACTTTTTTCCTAAAAACTAACACACTTTTATTTAACACACTCAAATTTCTCTTAGAAATAATATTTTTCGTCAGTGATAACACCTTTTCTGTTCGAACTAGCAAATTTTCTGCCAAGATATCAAATTTTTCTTAGAAGTAACAACTTTTTAATTGTGGTAACAACTTTTCTGTCAGAAGTATCAAGTTTTCCTTAACACTAACAATCTTCTCTTCAAAGTAACAACATTCTTCATTAATGCTACCAAACTTTTACTTAACACTAACAGATTTTCTCTTCGAAGCATTAGCTTTTTTCCTTAATACTAACATACTTTTATTTAACACAGTCAAATTTCTCTTAGAAATACCACTTTTTGTCAGTGATAAACACGTTTTCTGCTTGTACTAACAAGTTTTCTGTCAAATATACCAAATTTTTTTCTTAAAAGTAAAAATTTTTTCGTTATTATAACAACTTATCCGCTAGAAGTAACAAACTTTCTGTCAAACATACACAATTATTCTTGGAAGTAACAATTTTTTTCGTTATGAGAACAAGTTTTCTGCCAGAAGTAGCAAGATTTCTCTAACACTAATAAATTTCCCCTTCGAATTATCAACTTTTTTTCCTTAAGACTAACACACTTTTACTTAACACATTCAAGTATCTCTTAGAAATGATATTTTTCGTCAGTGATAACACGTTTTCTGTTCGAACTAGCAAGTTTTCTGTGAAAGATAGCAAATTTTTCTTAGAACTAACAATTTCTTGATTGTGATAACAACTTTTCTGACAGAAGTAGCAAATTTTCCTTAACACTAACAAATTGTCTTATCGAAGTAACAACATTCTTTCTTAATACTAACACACTTTTACTTAATATTAAATTTCTCCTAGAAAAACAAGTATTTTCTTAACAGTAACAAATTTTTTTAATAGCTCCAACTTATCCAAAAAGATAACAAATTTTTTCTTAAAAGCAACAATTTTTCGTCACTGCTAACACGATTTCTGCTAGAACTAGCAAGTTGTCCTGCAAAGATAATAAATTTTTCTTAGAAGTAACAATTCTTTCGTTTGTGTTAACATCTTTTCTGCCAGAAGTAGCAAGTTTTCCTTAACACTAACAAATTTTCTCATCGAGAAGTAACAACACTTTTCCTTAATACTAACAAACTTTTACTTAACACTATCAAATTATCTTAGAACTAACAGGTTTTTCATAACAGAAACAAATTTTTCTAATAGCACCAACTTTTCCATCAAATATAACACATTTTTCTTAAAAGTAACAATTTTTCGTCACTCATAACACGATTTCTGCTAGAACTAGCAAGTTGTCCAGCAAAGATAGTAAATTTTTCTTAGAAGTAACAATTTTTTCGCTTGTGATAACATCTTTTCTGTCAGAAGTAGCAAGTTTTCCATAACACTAACAAATTTTCTCATCAAAGTAACAACATTCTTCCTTAATGCTACCAAAATTTTACTTAACACTAATAGATTTTCTTTTCGAAGCATCAAATTTTTTCCTTAATACTAACATACTTTTACTTAGCACACTCGAATTTCTCTTAGAAATAACGCTTTCCGTCAGAGATGACACGTTTTCTGTTTGAACTAGCAAGTTTTTTATCAAAGATACGAAATTTTGTTTCTTAGAAGCAACAATTTTTTCGTTATGATGACAATTTATCCGCTAGAAGTAACAAGCTTTTTGTCAAGCATACACAATTTTTCTTAGTAGTAACAATTTTTTTTCGTTATGATAACAAGTTTTCTGCCAGAAGTAGCAAGTTTTCCTTAACACTAACAAATTTTCCCTTCGAAGTATCAACTTTTTTCCTTAAAACCAACATACTTTTACTTAGCATAATCAAATTCATCTTAGAAATAATATTTTTCGTCAATGATAACCCGATTTCTGTTCGAACTAGCAAGTTTTCTGCCAAAGAAACCAAATTTTTCTTAGAAGTAACAATTTTTTGATTGTGATAACAACTTTTCTGACAGAAATAGTAAGTTTTCATTAACACTAACAAATTGTCTCATCGAAGTAACAACATTCTTCCTTAATATTAACAAACTTTTACTTAACATTAAATTGCTCCTAGAAATAACAAGTCTTTCTTAACAGTAACAAAATTTTTAATAACTCCAACTTATCTGTCGAAGATAACAAATTTTATCTTAAAAGTATCAATTTTTCATCACTGATAACACGATTTCTGCTAGAACTAGCAAGTTTTCCTGCGAAGATAACAAATTTTTCTTAGAAGCAACAAATTTCTTCTAACAGCACCAAGTTTTCCGTCAAAGATAAAAAAATCTTCTCTTTGAAGGAACAACTTTTTTCCTTAGTACTAACGAATTTTTACTTAGCACACCCAAATTTCTCTGGGAAGTAACATTTTTCGTCAGTGATAGCACGTTTTCTGCTTGAGCTAGCAAGTTTTTTCTCAAAGATACCAAATTCTTTCTTCGAAATAGCAATTTAACAATTTATCTGTTAGATGTAGCAAGTTTTCAGTCAGATATACCAAATTTTTCTTGGAATTAACAATTTTTTCGTTTATTATAACAATTTTTCTGTCAGAAGTAGCAAGTTTCCCTAACACTAACAAATCTTCTCATCGACGTAACAACTTTTTCTTAATACTAACAAACTTTTACTTAGCACTATCAAATTTTTCTTAGAAGTAACAGGTTTTTAACAAGTTTTCTGTCAAAGTTAGGTTTCTCTATGTTTAAGTTAGGTTCATCTAACTTAGTTTATCATGAGCGCTCATGATAACCTAAGTTAGATGAACCTAACTTAAACTTAGATATACCCTCTCAATTACTTGGACTATATGTCTCGGCCTTTCTCTGTCTACAATGAGCCATGTCTTGATGCTACCTATGCAATCTACAGCAAAATACTTGATAACTTCAATTATATGTTGTCCAATTAGAGAGTCATGCATACTCTCACCATTTAAACATTTGCCTCTCAATTACTTAGACTATCTGTCTTGGCTTTTCTCTGTCTACAATTGCTCTTGAATTGAAGTTATCAATTATTTTGCAGTAGGTTGCATAGGTTGCATCAAGACATGGCTAATTGTAGATAGAAACTCGTTTAAAGCCATCTTCAACTATCAGTTTGGCTTTTCTCTGTCTACAATTAACCATGTCTTGATACAACCTATGCAACCTACTGCAAAATACTTGATAACTTCAATTCAAAATCAACCCGTTGACTTTGAATTGAAGCTATCAAGTATTTTGCAGTAAGTTGCACAGGTTGCATCAAGACATGAATAATTGTAAACAGAGGAAAGCCAAGACAGATAGTTCAAGCAATTGAGAGGCAAATTTTTAAATAGCTGGGGCACGGATAAATGGCGGGAGTATGCATGACTCTCTTAATTTGCTTGAAATAGCAGGCAAATAATCGTTTAAAGCCATCTTTATCTTTGAACTGAAGTGAATTGAAGTTATCAAGTATTTTGCAGTAGGTTGCATAGATTGCATCAAGACATGGCTAATTGTAGACAGAGAAAAGCCAAGACAGATAATTCAAGCAATTGAGAGGCAATTGAGCGAGACCGTTTCTAGCCTCTATTATCACCTAGCAGAAGCCCGGATTCCGTCCCGGGAATGAGTAGACACAGACTAAACTCCCCCACAGCGCACGGGGTGGATGGCAACAAAAATTTCTCGAAATACAATTTTCCTTCCTTTGCGTGTTTCGATATTTTGGTAAAATTTTACCCTGGGCTAAGAGAAAATAATATCACTCCTCCCCCCTCCCCTACCCTCTGGGCTTGAAGGCTAGAAGCCCCGGTTTTCTATAGTAGACAGTTCTTTTTTGCGTATATGATAGTATGACATTTTCATCTTTAATTTTTTCTCGTGTTTTTCGCTGTCTTTTTTATGTTTTATTGCTCGTCAATTTGTCTGTGTTTTTAAGATTTAATGTTTGGGACAATTTAATGAACTGGGCTTTACAAAACTTTTTTTCCTCAAATTTGCACTTTACTGAAAAAAATATAAATGTTTTTACTTTTATAAACTTAATAAATCAAATAATATTAACATTTTGATTACTAAATATCATCATATGTATATTAAACTGACCATGCACATTCATTTTGTGTTTTTTCAGTAAAGTGGAAATTTTGTTCTGGCCTTTGGAAGGCATAGGGGTTTTGCGCCCAACTTATGTTAATTTCTGCTCGTATTGAGTTTGACTCGGTTATTTATTGTAATTTCTGTTCGTTTTGGGTTTCATTTATTTATCGATGCTGATTTGTGGTAGTTTCACGCTTGGTAGATTATTTGATTTTATTTTTGCTCATTTTTTGTTTAATGGAGTTCTTTACTTTCCTTGAAAAACCTATTTTGTGGAAAATGTTTTTTTAATTAATTTTTGTTCGTTTTATATTGACATAGTCTTTGGAAGGAAAAAGAAAATAACGCTTAAAATCTTTTCGTTTTTTAAGACTTTATAGTTTGGCCTTCTATTTGTATGCTGGAGAAAAATTTTCAACAATTTTTAACAACATTCACCCTTTTAAAATCTGGACACAAATAGTACTGTTTAATTTAGTTTCATACCTCCTCTAGTTGACCTGAAATGGAAATCTTGATACCATTCACAAAAAAAAATCTGTTTACTTTTTTTGATGGCGTGGATACACTTACGCTATTTTGATTTGAACATAATACCCTCAGTCCTTCTTGGGATACTGCTGAGATGCCTTATTTGGAATTAGCAATATCACAGTGCATTTTGATTTAATCTTAAGGTAAAATTTTGTTTTTAAACATAATGGGCAAATGGGAGGGTGGGCGTGGCAGGGTGGGAGTGGAAGGGGGATTAGTTGCCCTCCAATCACTCGACGATTAAAAAGGGCATTAGCCCTTTCTATTTTCAATCGAATGAACCCCTTTCGAAGTTCCCACGACAACTCCTTCGATGCGAAGTGCCCTGATCTAAACAACAACAACAACAAAAAATATCACTAATCACTTTCGACTATTAAAGAGGGTACTAGCCCTTTGAATTTCAAATCGAATGAGCCCTTTTTCAAGTTTCTACAACAAAGATTTCAATAAAAACCTTATATGCCCCCAGGGCATAACTTATAACCCTTGCCCTGAGGGTTGTGGGGGAGTGTCCTCCTCAAAAACATATTTTCTATCTGGAAATCAACTACGCTGAACAAAATGGCTATCTCAAGATTTTGGTTGGATGTATTTGGGGGAATGAAGAGCGTGGGGGAGCTAGTTGCCCTCCTATCACTTCCGAGTATTGAAAAGGGCACTAGGCCTTTGAATCTTCAATCGAATGACCTTTTTTTAAGTTTCTACGACAACGCCTTTTACAAAAACTTTATATGCTCCCAGGGCCTAACTTAAAACCCTTGCCCTGAGGGTTTTGGGGGAGTGTCCTCCTCAGAAACATATTTTCTATCTGGAAATCAACTACGCTGAACAAAATGACTTTCTCAAAATTTTGATTGGATGTGTTTGGGGCAATAATGGGCGCGGGAGGGGGGCTAGTTGCCCTCCAATCACCTTCGACTATTAAAAAGGGCACTAGCTCTTTGAATTTCCAATCAAATGAGCCCCTTTCCGAGTATTGAAAAGGGCACTAGGCCTTTGAATCTTCGATCGAATGACCTTTTTTTTAAGTTTCTACGACAACGCCTTCTATATAAAAACCTTATATACCCCTAGGGCATAACTTAAAACCCTTGCCCTTAGGGTTGTGGGGGAGTGTCCTCCTCAAAAACACATTTTCTATCTGGAAATCAATTACGCTAAACAAAATGGCTATCTCAAAATTTTGATTTGATATGTTTGGGTGAATGATGGGCGTGGGGGGCTAGTTTCCCTCCAACCACTTTCGACTATTAAAAAGGGCACTAGCCCTTTGAATTTCCAATCGAATGAACCTGTTTTGAATTTTCTACGATAACGCCTTCTATAAAAACCTTAGATGCCCCCAGGGCATAAATTAAAACCCTTGCCCTTTGGGTTGTGGGGGAGTGTTCTCCTCAAAAACATATCTTCTATCTGGAAATCAACTAGCCTCGCTGAACAAAATGGCTATCTCAAAATTTTGATTGGATGTGTTTGGGGGAATGATGGGCGTGGGGGGGGGACTAGTTGCCCTCCAATCACTTTCGACTATTAAAAAGGGCACTAGCCCTTTGAATTTCCAATCGAATGAGTCTATTTTGAAGTTTCTACGACAACACCTTCTATAAAAACCTTACATGCCCCCAGGGCATAACTTAAAACCCTTGCCCTGAGCGTTGTGGGGGAGTGTCCTCCTCAAAAACATATTTCTATCTGGAAATCAAGTACACTGAACAAAATGGTTATCTCAATTTTGATTGGATGTGTTTGGGGGAATGATGGGCGTGGGGGGCTAGTTGCCCTCCAATCACTTTCGACTATTAAAAAGGGCACTAGCCACTCCAATTTCCAATCGAATGAGCCCTTTTCGAAGTTTCTACGGCGACTCCTTTGATACGGAGTGCCCGGGTCTGGAGATAAAAAAACAAAAACACATTGTGCCCACATCGTTCTTTACTTAGGCAGCGCTACTGCGCTGCCCTTTGAATCAGGGAGCTACTGCGCTGCCTTTGATCAGGGAGGCCGAATCGCGATATTAGATGCCGGTTCCGGAACCACGGAGGGAGGCACAAAAGGTACCGAGAAAATTTAAAATAATAAGTCCGGATAGAATTCAGATCTTTAGGCTTTAGAATTGGAAGAAAACCAGATAAAAAAAAAGAATAGAATGATCGCAAAATGAAGAATATAATTTCCCAAGCGCTTTCTATTGTACCTCCCTCTATTTGCAACAATTTTTGAATGTCCTATCTGAATTTTTCTTCTTTTTTTTGCATCAGAAACTGTCAGAGCCCGAAGTGTTTTGAGATTATTAGTAAAGTGAAGACCAAGCCGCCGAAAAGACGAGACACAGGGAATAGAGAAAAAACCACAGTTAAGAGGGAGACCCTTATCAACGTTAACATAAGCCCAATCCGTTTGAACTGGTCTGAGATCCAGCTGACAGAATGTGAGAGCCCAGCCCTATAACGACTGACAAGAAGAACATGGTTCGCATAAGCAAGATACGAGACATCAATGCCATCAGAAATGAAAGTCGAAGGCAAAGATGAAAGGATAGGAGCAATACATGACTTAAAAATAGTTGGAGAAAGCACACCATCTTGACGTACCCCACGCCGAAGAAACACTTTTGAATCAGAAACTACTCCATTACAGTTTACCCGAATAAAAGAGTTAGAATACCAGTTCCGTAACAAAACAACAATAGAAAGGTTAATATTGTTGGAAAAAAGGGAATAGAGTGCATGTGAGTGGAGTATACTATCGAAAGCTTTCAAAAGATCAAGAGTATAGATATGAAGAGGAGATTTATCATTAACAGATTGCAACAGGGGGGAAGCTAGAACACGATGGGTGTGCTGACATCCCAGCCTTTTTTGAAAGCCAAATTGGTTGTCACCAAAATTAACATTTTCTGAAATAAAAGGGAGAAGAATATATTCAAAAATTTTGCTAAGAGTGCACGAAACAGTAATTGGTCGATAAGAACTACACTCTGACGAAGTTTTTACACGCTTCAAAACCGAGGTGACTGTGCCACAGAGAAAACTGTCGGGAACCATAGAAGTAGATAAACACATCTGAAACAGTAGCTGAAGTTGATCTATAAAAGTTGGGCAAACTACTTTTAGATGATAAGAAGAAATTCCGTCTTGATCAACAGAGCTATATTGCATTTTCTTAATAGCTTGACCAATATCAACAGTAGAAACTGGTAATACATTACTTTGAGAAATATGATTAGGCAAACACGACTCAAGAAGGTTACTAAAAAGCTTTTCAACTTCCCGGTTCACCTTGCCAAAAATTTCATTATAATACGACACCTAAGCATGAACTGCTATAGGACTTTCAGAAAAATCACTAGTAAGCTTATCCGAATTCAGAACATGAGACCACTCCTTTGTCGACGCAGGAAAATCAAAATCAGATACCCTAGACTGCCGTAAACGTTTTTTCATCGATTTGGCCGACCCGCAAGACACCCATATTTGTTGCCAAAACTTAGTTTTATTCTTTGCAACTTTTGATTCTGGGTCCAAAACCCATTCTGGTTTTCTAGTTTTAACTTTAATCTTTTCTAGAGGAACAGCAGTCGCCTCTGCTTGTTTTAAGCACCAAATTATTTTATCATAATATTCATTTAGAGACAGCTAATCATTTGAGAAACGGTCAGTAACTTGAAGCAAATGGTAAGGAACTTTTATAGAACCTAATTTCGCGGACAACGTAGTATATATAAGTGCAAAATTAGCTCTACTCCAGTTATTCCTGTAAAACCACTTAGAACTTTGTGTAAATGGACTAGTAGAACGGGAAGCGACTAGTGAAGCATAGAACGAAATCGGGAGGTGGTCAATATCACGATTGTCTTCATGAACAAGAACAGTCGATACATTAATATTTTGGCGAGGAAACTACAAGGTTAAATTATTAGAACAACTTCCAGGTCGGTGAATATATGAATAATCAACACTTTTCTCGACTATTTTTAAGCAGCAGAAACAGCATTAAGGACTATATCGGATCGAACTGACTGACTTGTAATATCTGTGTTGAAGTCACCAACCACTATGAAATCATAACCAGTCGATACAACAGACGCAAGAACAGCCTTAAGATTTTCCGAGGCTTTCATATACGCGTTTCAAGCGGAAATCGTTTTTTTGTTACGGGAGATACACATTTATCAGCACAGTATTACCAAACCGAACCGCAAGGATGAATTTATTACTATGAAAACACTCTAGAGAGAGCAAACTCAGATTATTCTTAACAATGCACGCGAGGCCTACAGAAGGTCTACCAAAAGTGACCTCAGCATTAGTTGTAAAACGGAATGATTACGACTTCTTTTTAACACGTTAATACTAGTAGAAATCAGGAGGTGTTCTTGAAGGCATACTATGTCAAACTGGTCACGTAATTCATCAATCATATGCTCCTTTAAACGAGTACCATTTATATTAAGCAAAACAATCGAAACAGGCACAATAATTTTTTCTTGGTAATGATATCTCTCACCACTTTGTATCTAAGACTAAAGGAGGCATGATTTTCACCACAATTGGCACATCTTACATCAAGCTGGTAGGGAGAATCCCTGGTGGAAATATGAGGGCCCGCACAGCGTGCACACTTCGCAACCAAACTTGCACAATCAGCTACTCTATGGTCTGGCGAACGGCATTTTAGACAGAACCGAGGTGCCGACAGATATGCTTTCACAGATAAATACTCATATCCAAGTTTAACACCATTTTGCATAGCCTTGACTTTTGACATGGAGTCACAAAACTCAAGCTTAATCGTGCCAGTGTCACCAAGCCGCGTAGCTTCCACCACACCTGGATATCCTTGAAAGAATGAGAGGTCTGAGTCCTTCGATATTCCTCTGACTATCCCGAAAAACCACTTAGTGATCAGCTTGGATGGAGATTCTGCTAAAATCACTGAAATAGAGTGAATGTTGTTTCATCTACGCAGAATTCGGGCCTTGGAGTCAGATGAGAGTAGTTATGTGTGTAGATAGGAGGACATTAAAGGTGTAGTTTAGTTCAACTAAAACAACTTGTTTCTTAATGTATATCATTCAGTAAATTGAGCAGCAAAGTTATACAGATACTGTCCAGGAGACAAGCGACCATTCTTTATTTCCAATTGACCCAAACAAGCTGCTCTACCGAAATTCTGCTGCAAAGCCTTGTTTAAGGACAAATTGCAACCTTCTGTGTTTGATAAGCCACATATGAAACATTATTTAAAAAACAACACGGGGCTTCACCATCCTGGGAAACCGTCCATCATCACATAAATGTTCCTACCAGAAAAAAAGTTAAACAGAAGGCTGCTTTACGGTCTGCCATTAAGGCTAGGTTGACTTGTGAATGCTGGTCTGCAAAATAATCTGCTTTTATTACCCCAGGAAGATTACCCCACTACCTATTACCCAAGAAGATGAAAAATGAGCAGAGGTAGCCCCAGAGTGTTTCATATTTTAAGAGGCATAATCGTTCTCATCCTACTACTAATATCCTTCTAGCAATCTAAGTTGCAATCAGGAAGCTTTGACTGACAGGTAAGATGTTCCGCATTGTGACTCTAAGCTGTGAGCACTTTCCCGAACTTCATGTTTTGAAAATAGTCTTCATTCATCTGTTACGCAAGCTCTTGGATTTTGGTCCACTCGAAACTTAGCCGATGACATCCCTGAAGAAGATTACTTGGAATCCTTTGATAGAGTCAAAGATGCCGATACAACTGGTAAAAACTATTCAGACAGCCTTTCTGTTCCTTGTTCTGAAAACTCCGGAAGTAAAGATACTTTTGCTAAAGACTCTGATGAAACTGATGCAGTGTCTACGGAAGAGGGGGGCGAAAGTAATCGGGAAGAAAAGTGGGGAGCTGGGGGTAGGTCAAAAAACAATGTTGCAGCACAGGCCATCCGAAGACACTTAACGCTTGCTCAAACATTTGAAAAACTGCTAAAATTAATTAGAAAACTAAAAGTTTCCACTGTCCAGCATGGAAACTTAAAAAGATGTTGTAAAGAGAGTGGCCTTCATTCTCGTATCCCTCTTGACATGAAAGTGCGATGGAGTAGCACATTGGATATGATTAAATCTACAAAAAAAAACTTTGTTAGCCTGGAAATAGTTTTTTAGATTTTATGTTTGCAACGGTTCTATTAGGAGTCCCTTGCTTATGTCTAATGACTCGAATGTTCTAGAAGTTGCCATTACCGTACTTTCTCCCATGCACAATACCACTGTAATGGTAAGTTCTTCTTATATATCCAATTGGCAATCGAGCACACATAGTCTTAGAAGGGCCTAAGCTCTTTTGTAATTCTAGAGCCGTTGATAGTCCCATTGCTGAACCCCTCAAAGAATTAAAAAAAAAGTACTTTGTGACAAGCCTTCATTTTGCAATTAATCTTTTCCAAAAGGTAGCTTATCAAGATCCTTCAATATTTGAAAGGTTGTCACTTGTGGATCGTTCTCTGGTCCCTCTGTCTTAAACCCCATTAATGATGGATAAATTAAGTAATGGTGCAGAAACCGCAAGGGAGCCCACTCCAACTCGCCTTCATGGGCGCCCTTAAGAAGGGGGGAAGGGGGCGTCACCCCCCCCCCCTGGCTGAATGACGGTGTCATAGTCTTAGACTTTGTATTAAATAGTATTAATTAAAAAAAAACTTTCCACAGAATAAGTTTTCAAAGAAAAGTAAAGAGCTCTATTAAGCCAAAAATGGTCAGAAATAAAGTCAAATAATATTCCAAGCGTAAAACTACCACAAATCACTATCAACAATTAAATGAAACTCAAAACGAACAGAAATTATAATAAATAGCCGAGTCAAACTCAAAACAAGCAAAAATTAACATTAATAGGGCTGACAACCCCCATGCCTCCTCAAGACCAGAACATAACTTAGGCTTTACTGAAAGAAATAATAAGAAAAAAAAAAAAATAATGACCGTGGATTGTCAGTTTAATTTACCCATACTGAAATTCATTCCTTAAAATAAAAAATGGGTAAAAAAAAGTGAGTAAAAAAAGTTTTTAACTTATTTAAGTAAAAAAAAGTGAAAAGATTTAAATATATTTTGATTTCAGTAAAGCGCAAATTATGTTCTGATCTTGAGAAGGCATGGGGGTTATCAGCCCTACTAATGTTAATTTTTGCTCGTTTCAAGTTTGACTCCGCCATTTATTCTAATTTCTGTTCATTTTGAGTTTCGTTTATTTATTGATAGGGATTTATGGTAGTTTTACGCTTAGATGATTAGTTGACTGCATTTCTGTCCTTTTTTGGCTTAATGGAGCTCTTTACTTGTCTTTGAAAAGCTTGTTTTGTGGGAAAAAGATTTTTTTGATGAATTTCTGTTCGTTTTTTATTGACAAATTCATTTTCATGAAAAAAAAATATTTTATTTCTTTTCATTTTTCTATAAGAATCCATAGTTTGGCATAATTGTGTGGGTTTGTCATGCCTAATATCCCTAAAGACATAGTTGCTGGACCGTTCTACTATGCTGAACAAAATAGTTCTCAAAATTTTGACTAGATGTGTTTGGGAAATAAATCGGCTTGAGAGACGGCCTGATTGCCCTCCAATCTCTTTTTACTCCTAGAAAGGACCCTAGAACTTTTAATTTTGAATCGAATTAGCTTCTTTAAATGTTTCAATGATATTACTAGCTATTTTAGAGTGGTGCTGCCTATGATATTGCTTATATGCCTTTTTGAAAACCTAAATGAATACAGTTTTTCGTCTAATGGAACGCCCCATAAACACTTCCTAGAAGTTTCACCTTAATACTCTAAGCGTCATTAGTTACAGTAACTGTAGTTGTAGTACTAAAAGTATATACATAGTGCCTTCTGGCTAGCTCAAAATCCCCCAAAACTTACTCTTAAAGATCTAACTTAATATTATAAATAGTTCTTGAGATATTGCTTTGTTCACCTCTTGTTTTGTCACCTCATAGTTTGTTTTGATTTAGTTCAACGTCCGCCAAACTATTTCTTATATTTGATTACTGAAGACATTGTTATATTTCTCTTTGGACTATTGGCTACAAAATGGTTGTCTCACAATTTCGATCAAATGCGCCTGAGGAAAAAAGGATATCAGGGATAGGGGGAGGCTATTTTCTCTCTATCACGCTTGACTCTTAAAATGGAACGAGAAGTATGCATTTCCAATCAAATGAGCCTCCTGCAAAGTTCACAAGACCACCTCTTCATAAAAACCTTACATCCCCCCGGGGCATAACTTAAAACCCTTACCCCCATACTTTGGGGGGTTTTGTCAACCCCAAAGGCTGTGTTATGAGATCTCTGGACTATTCTTGAACAAATGGATATCAAAAAATTTCTATCGGATACATAGAGGGAAAATACGACGTGGGGGTATAGCTACCCTCCAATAAATTTGACTCTTAAAAAGGGCTCTTCAACTTCCGATTTACAATCCAATGAGCCCCCTCCGAAGTTATACGACCACCGTTTCCATAAAAACCCTAAATACCCTCGGGGTATACCTAACAACCTTTGCCCTGAGGACTGTGAGGGGGTTCTCATCCTCAAAGACATAATAAATATCTCGAAATTTTGACGGGAAGTGTTTGGGGAAATGATGGACGTAGGGGGGGGGGGGGGGTGTTGCCCTCCAATCACTTTTGACTATTAAAGAAGGCACTAGCTCTTTCAATTACCAGCCGACTGAGCCCCTTTTGAAGTTTCTAAGACGACAAATGGCCATCTTAAAATTTCTATCAGATGTGTTTCTGGAAAATACGACGTGTGTGTATGTGTGTGGGAGGGGGGCTATTTGTCTTCTGATAAGTTTGACTCTCAAAAAGAGCACTATAACTTCTGATTGCTAATCCAATTAGCCCTCAATGAAGTTTATATGACCACCATTACTATAAAAACCTTATATCCCCCCAGGGCGTAACTTACAACCCTTGACCTGAGGGCTATATGGGGGGCTATAGAGGGGGGGGGGGTATCCTCAAAGACATAATTTCTGGATCTTTCAAATACACTGAACAAAATGGCTATCTCAAAAATTATGATTGAATGTGTTTGGGGAAATGATTGGTATATGGGTTGGGGTTGCTTGACCTCCAATCACTTTTGAATGTTAAGATGGCCAGTAGAACTTCTCATTACCAATCAAATGAGCAACCTGTGAGGTTTATACGACCACCCTTTCTTTAAATAACCTTATATCCCCACAGGGCATAACTTACAACCCTTGTTCTGAGGGTTGTGCGGGGGGGAGGTTGTCATTCTCAAAGTCATAATTTCCGGACCTTAAGACTACACAGAACAAAATCTTAAAATTTTGATTGGATGTGGTTGGGGAAGTGATTGACGTGGGGGAGGGGGAGCCGGTTGCCCTCAATGAGCTCCTCTGAAGTTCCTGTGATATTTCTTTCTACAAGAAGTGCCCTGGTCTGAAAAGAACAAAATATTGTGTCCACATCGCTCTTTACTTGGGCAGTGCTATAGCGCTCCCTATGATATTTTGTCTTGAGATTTCAATTAAACAGCACTAAAAGTGCCGATTAGACCAGGTAAGCCCCCCCCCTAAAATTTATTTTATGGGCACCTATGCTCGCCTTTGCACTGCTGAAGTCCTTGAGGCTATGGTAAAGTCCAGTGAGGAAAACTGGCTCCAGTCGTGTTTGGATGCAACAGGTTTCAAAATTGTAAGACGCTCCTGCAGCGTTAGCAACTCTGCCGTAAATGTCTTAGGATGTTTTGAAAAGAAACTTCTAGTCTATCAACTCTTACTTGGCTGCTAGCTACCGCTGCAGCCTGGATATAGATCTTTCCCGTAAGCTTTTTTCTTTTTCATTAATTCGCATAAATACAGTAGTACGAATTTATATGAATCCTGGGGAGGGGGTAAAAAGTGTATCTTTTCTTAAATTACACCTTTGAAATATTGGCAGATCCAGAGATTCTGGAGGGGGAGGGGAAATCGGCTAAGAAACAGAATTAGAATTCTTGGATTGTGTAATTATAGTTAGTCATAGTAGAGGGTGTCACTACCCCTTTTCCTTTTGGAATGGACCATGAGAAACGTAGCTACCTACTCAAAAGCATGCCCGCTCCTATTCTTAAAATAAAAGTTTGAAGTTGTAGCAATTTATATGATAGAGCAAGTGTTTGCGTTGAAGAAGGTATTTTCTGGCGCAAAGCCACGGAAATTTTCGAAATAAGATACCAAAAAGTTCAATTGTCCTTATATTTGCATCCCTTTGAAAAAATATTGAAGAGAAGAGAATACTTGAAGAAAGTATGTATCAAATAATCTAAATTTCTTTGAAATTCGGAATTTGAGAAATTTCCCTTTACTTATTTACTTAAGAATGTATTTGGTGGAGGGCCTAGAACAATATTTTCTAGCACGAAGTGCCGTAAAAATATGCGAAGTACCTTTAAACCATTAATTTTCATTTTAAAAATTTTTTACACACATTGGCTAGGATATAATTAACCTTCTTTCTTCTTTCATACTGTTGTTTAAGATGGCTTCCGAATTCCAAACGTTTCGAATGGGGGGGGGGGGGTCCGAAGTCTACATGGGGGAGTGGAAAGCATGGTCTGGAGGGAGAAGCCACCCCCTCCCAAATCAACTATAGGGTCTGCTGAAACACTAATGACTTTGAGCTGACTGCACAGTTTAATGCCGAAAATCATTTTATTTTCGAAATGTCCGGGCATTTCCGGGTAGTTTGAGAAGATGCTGTATAAACATAAATACGCATTTCGGAAAAAAGGACGGGAAAAGAAAGAAAATAAACATAAAGAAAAAAGATGTTCATATTTGCGTACAAAGACAATTTTTTCGCCCATTTATTAGAAACACTGCGCTTTTTAGCGAAAAAAAACGCTGTAATAGTACTGGGTTTTCTCAAAAGTGTTATCGCCAGAGAAAAGTACTACCCGTGGCAAGTGACAATCTTGCGAAAAGTTAATGAGAGACTAAAATAATAAGGTTTTCATATTGGAGACCCATTCATTTTCTAGACTAGAAATTATGAGAATCTTTTCGGAGCTGTCAGAAACCGCTCTAAAGCATCTTAGCATCTACTAAAGCATCTACTAAAGCATCTACTACTAGTATCGAGCGAACATGCATTTTTGATCTCTGAGTATTTCATGCCAAAGGAGTATGCCCGGACAATGTCCAAACAAGGGGAAAGCGCAATTTTTAAGTGATAAGCTATAAGGTTTGAATAACTGATGCCATAATTAACTTTCTGATAATAAGCCAAAACTAATCATTTACACTTTTTTTTCTTTAACCTTTAAGTGTTCAAAAAACAGCTGTTTAAACAGCTGTTTTTGGAATGAAAAGAGCTGTTTTCTGTTTTTACCAAATAACAGAACAGAAACAGGAACAGGTCTTCTGTTTTTTGTTGGCTTGTTCTGTTTCTGTTCTGTTTCATTCAAGCCCTGTTTATTTTTTTTCTGTTTCTTCAGGAAAACAGAACAGTGCCCATGCCTACTTGTGAAGGCATTTAAAGAAGTATTTCTAAGGGTCCATTGCTTGAATTGGTAACTATTTTTTTTTCTATAAGCTAAAATCAGAAAATAAAATCCCCAGACAAGCGTCTAATTTTGTTAGGATTTGTATGCACGTATAGACCTTGACTCATAGGCTAATTATGTAAGTACAGCTCCGAAAATTCTAGCTTGATTTTAGAGCAGGTTAATGGATAGCATATTAGGCATAAGGCCTAGCGTTAATTTTTTTTTTTTTTAATTTTGCTTTTAAGGACAAAATAAACGGAACCCCTGACACGGAAAGTGCCGCCGCAGAGTACCTAGATGTTCTTCCCGAAGAATCTTACAAGAAAAGCTTCTTGTCATTGATTCGATATTGAGTAAGTACATTCCCACCCCAGGCAAAGACAGGATTACGAAGGAGATATAATTAAATTCTATACAGTCTTATTACTTTGTATCTAATAAAACTATTCACGATAGCGTGTATGCTTATACAAAAGGATAGACCGTGGCACCAAGAATCTATGTTTGTAAATTTCTTTCTAGATTGGGTCAACAAGCGTAAACAAGCAGTTCTACTCCGCTGCCAAGTGAAGACACAGGTAGAATTCCATTGGGTACTCTTGCTTTATGTTGTGTATACATAATAACTTGCTCTTAATTATTAAATGTCCGCATGTGAATATTGCAGACGATGTATGGCTTTACCTTTCAATCTCTTCGAGAGTACCTCCGGCGTCTCTTTTCCCCAGATTTCCCCTGAAGTATTGATCCGTACGCCCAATAGATTTGCCCCCTGCTGCCAAGCCCTCAATATAATATGGTGACCAGGGATGCTGCAACTCCTAATTTTGGGAGTCGAAATTCCCTGGTACGCCCTTCTGGTCACCCGACTAATAGAAAAATTGATCTTAAACCTGCTCATAGTACCCCTAACCCTGCTAAATCTGATAAATCCCAGCCACCCCCAGAAAGTGCCCATAGTCCTTCTCGTCCTCTAACTCCTATTTCAAATCATTTTCCAGATAAAACGGGTGTTTATGGAACTCATAGTAGTAAACATAAGAATAATAAAATATGTTAATTTTTATGTTAATTATGTTAATATGTTAATTTTTAAAAACTTGTTGGGGGTTGAAATCACGGCGAATAAACTAGCATCAGATTTAATTTTGTTTGACCGAGGCTCAGTCCCAAAGCCTGGATGCTCTTAAGATGGCTTTTTGTAATCAGTTTATTAAACTTAGCCCAAATGAGCATTACCTTGGTAAAAAGGGTAGAGGAGGAATGATGTTGCGTCATGGTAATTTGTCGCCAAGGTAAGTAAAAGTTCCAATAATAAATGAGAATGATGAAATAGTTTGAATTTAAGTTAAACCGAAAGTTCTACCACGCCCATTAACTATTAGTATTGTTGGTTGTATTTATAATTGACCCGGCCATAAAATTGGAGCAGTGTAAAAATTTCTTAGAAAAATTCCATGCATCGCTTGAGTACCTCCAATCTAAACATCCTAATTCTGGGATCCTGCTAACTGGAGACGGAAATGAACTAAACTCGAGTCACCTTTGTCGGGAAGCTAATTTCAAACATATTGTTAATATTCCAACAACAAAAGGTGGTATTTCCCTTGATGTTATTTGCACAGACATACATGAATACTATTAAAGACCCTACTCCCTCGCCTCGTTTGGTGGTCATCGCCATTATGTTGTTTCACTAAATTCGGTAAGGGATCATATCCACAGATTTCAATTTGATGAATTTAAGTATCGACCAGTTACTAATAGTGGTCGGCTTAAGTTTGGCACATAAGTCTGCTTAAGTTACAGAAGAGCAACAGGAAGATGTGCTCTCTGCCGACCAATCGAATAAGAAAGCCGAACTTTTCCAAGAAAAGCTTATCAATAATTATTTACTCCATTTTCCAGAGGTGAAAAAGAAGAGATGTTCTAATGATAAGCCATATATAAATGATACACTAAAAAGTTTAATTCGACAAAACAAATAAAGTTTCACCAAGGAAAAATTGAAGAAGCAAACCTACTAAAAAAATCTTTAAAAAAGCAGATTCGGAAAGCTTCAGCCCAGCATTACCGTAATAGAGTAAGTGAACTCTTTAAAGCACGACCGAAGCAGCGGTATAATACAGTCAAGAAAATCAGTGATAAATTTGTGAAAAATGTTAACTTTAATTTCGATGTCCCCCTGAAACTACAGCTAAGTCACTAAATAAACATCTTGACGCTATTGTACAAACCCCCCCCCCCCTCTCATGTAATAATCCCTGCCCCCCACCACCAAATCAGGATATCCCAATAATACAACCTTTGGATGTTGAGACAAAAATACGTAAACTAAAGAGAACTTTGATATTCTGACTGATTTAGTAAAAGCATTCCTGATTAAAAAAAAGAAGATATTTTTAACACAATAACTAGAAGCGGTTCATTCCCTTAGTGTTGGTAAAAGGATACATTACAGCCATAGAAAGAAATGGGTTAGTTTGAATTTTTATGGAGTCCGACCAATTACCTTAAGTCCGATATTCCTGAACTGCATGAGTGCTTCGCAGCAGATTGTCTTAAAGAGACGATCCTTGAACTTATAGCTGATAAACAATTTGCAAACATGAAAAGTTTATCAACGACACATTACCTCGTCAGTCTCCTCGATACTGTGTATAAACTACTTGACGAGCCAGATACCTGGCTCAATCTCTTTTTAGTTGACCTCCGTATGGCTTTTGATCTTGTTAGTCATGATGTTTTAGTTGAAAAACTGCTGAGTGAATGTGAAATACCACATTTTCCAGTTAATATTGATGCATCTTTTCTGTCAAATAGAAGTCAAGTTGTTAAGTTTAACAATGTTAATTCTGATTCACTCCCTGTTTCTTGCGGAGCTCCGCGGGTACACTTTTAGGTCCTTTACTATTTTTGGTAATAATCAACAATCTTGCTAATGAATCAGCCGATCGATGGAAGTTCGTGGATGACATGTCATTGTTCTAAAAGTGCAGAATAAATATTAACAATAGTACAATGGATATTCTGGAAGATGAGGAATTGACCTCCAAAAGGCTTTTCGTCTTGCTATTCATAATATTTTAGTTGAAAATTAAACTGAGTGAATGTAAATTACCTCATTTTCTAGTCAATATTATTGCATCTTTTTTGTTAAATAGAAGTAAAGTTGTTAGTTATAAAAATATTTATTGGGATTCATTTCTTATTTCTTTTGAGGTTCCGCAGGGTACATTTTAGGTCCTTTCATATTTTTGGTGATGATCAACAATCTTGCTAATGAATCAGCCGATCGATGGAAGTTCGTGGATGACATGTTATTGCTCGAAAGATGCAGAAGAAATATTAAGAACAGGGCAATGGAAATTCTGGAAGATGAAGAAATAAACTCCTAAGGGCTTTTCTTCTTGTAAGTCATAATGTTTTATTTGAAAAACTACTGAATGAATGTAAAGTACCTCATTTTCTAGTCAATATTATTGCATCTTTTCTGTCAAATAGAAGTCAAGTTGTAAGTTATAAAAATACTTATTGTGATTCGCTCCGTATTTCTTGCGGAGCTCCGCAGTGTAAACTTTTAGGTCCTTTACTATTTTCGGTAATGATCAACAATCTTGCTACTGAGTCAGCCGATCGGTGGAACTTTGTGGATGATATTTCATTGCTCGAAAGGTGCAGCAGAAATTTTAAGAGCAATGGAATGGAAGTTCTCAAAGACGTTGAAAGTGAAGCACCCCAGTCAAAATTGAAAATAGATTCTCAAAATCTTATACTATGACCCTTAGTTTTCTTACAACCTGTCTTCATACAACCCGCAAGATCTACGGCAGGGCGTCCGTCCGTAGGCCAGGCAATATACGCTAGGAAGGAACTATCGGCTAAGCCGTCGATTAGATGCAGTAATCTATTATGTGTCTCTGCTGAGGGAATTGAGTTCATCAATGTATACATGCCCATTAACTACAACAATGCTGTCTCTCTAACGAAATTCTCAAAAGCAGCAGATGCCCTTGGACGACATTTGGAGTCTCTTGAGCGTAGTGGGAGTAAGTGGCTAATAGCTGGGGACCTCAACTGCGACCCTACCAAGGACCATATCCTGTCTGATATCTTTCTAAACTGCCTCCAACCTCTTACAATACCTGGCCGAAGTCCCTGGATTTTATGTACACCAATACTAGTGGTCATACGTCAAATATTGACCATGTACTTTCGTCCACATCCATCCCTGGTCTCCCAGTTACAGTGTGTACTGACGATCCGATTAGTGACCATGCCGGAATTTCGTTCCACCTGCATTCAGCACAGAGCACTAATAACGCCTGTTCCAGAAGGTGGGTCTACAAGCAAAACTGGCAGAAGGGTAATATTGCCCTATATATTGCCACTGTTGCTTCTGGCCTTAGTAGCATAAAAGTTCCGTTTCATCTACTCTGTACTGGTCCTTCCAACATGGCAGCCTCTATTGAACTCAACACTTACTATCATCAAGTTACCCACGCTCTGAAAGCTGCCGAATCGAAAGTGGTTCCTACAAGAAGAGTCAAAATTGGGACAGAGAAACCGATGTGGTCCGAATCCATCGAACTCCAGACGACTAAACGACGTGCTAAATGTGGCTAAACATTTGGATTGCTTGCTGAAAACCGTTACGCGGGACTGTATTCGAGCTGAAACGGAGTACAAAACGCAAATACAAAGTTGAGATGGAAAAGTACCGTATTATCGGGCAACAGTTCACTGAGAACAAGAAATCATGGCGAAGTCTAATTAGACCGGACGACCGTGCACCTAATACTTCCCTGACTCTGCATGACTGGCACTCTTACTATACTTCGGTATACGGAGACGAGAATCTTGCCATAACCAACCAGTATGAAAAGGAAGTCACCAGCTGGCTTGCGCGCTTCTCGGGACAGCGCTGTGTTGTTCCCATATCCCTGGAAAAGATCAAATCGCGGTCAAAAAGGCACTTTCCAAGGGAAAAAAATGGGACAGATGGCGACGGTCTCACAACAAAACATCTCAAGCACTTACCTGAAAGTTTCTATTCCCACCTTCAGCTTATCTTCCAGATGTGCATCACCAGGGGTTTTGTACCAAAAAGTTTCCCGAAAGGAATCATCACTTCTATCGCCAAGAAAGGAAAAGATCCCAATGACTGTAAATCTTACAGACCCATAACAGTCTCTTGCATCCTGAGCAAAGTGTTTGAGTATGTGATCTTCTCCGAGCTGGATACTGGAGATTTTGGGGATAATCAACTTGAATTCCAGAAAGGTCTCAGTTATCCAGAGGCTTATCGCCTTCTTGCTAGTGTACTTATGGACTCAGAGAGAAACAAGTCGCCTCTCTATATGTGTACTATAGATATTTCAAAAGCGTTCGACAGCGTCAACCACATGCAAGCAATGAATGCTCTACTGCCGAGTGGTGTAAGTGCGAGCATAGTGAAAACATTGAAATTCTGGTATGAAAATTCAATAGTTTCTGCCAAATGGAAAGATAGAACATCAGATCCCGCCAAAATCAAAAGAGGCGTGAGGCAAGGGGGCGTTCTTAGTCCTCTCATTTTCAAACATGCGATTTCCAAGATTCTGGACCGCATCTCGCCCTCCCTTCTACTTCACGGTACCGACCTGTCTTACCTTGCATACGCTGACGACGTCCTTCTGCTCAGTAGATCGAAAGCTGACTTACAAGATAACCTGAGTCGACTCCACAGTGACTTTCTTTCTATCGGGCTGTCTATCAATATAGAGAAGTGCGAGTTTTTAACCTTCAACGCACCTAAAAGTGAATCTGTGACCCTCGGCAATCATGCAGTCCCTGCAGTGTCTGAGCTACGATATCTGGGTATCATGATTGCAGAAACGATCGCTGAAACCAGGCAATCCATCGTCAAGCAAACAACTACCGCCATTAAACGTGCTTACGGGTCTGTAGTGCCGAATCGCGGACGCTACTCCAGGAAATCTCTAGCCTCAATTTATCGTTCAGTTTGCCAGCCACATGTAATCTACCTTGCCGGTGCATCCCATGTGCTGACAGTGAGAGACTGCGAAAAAATCCGAAAGTGCTACTATAAGTATGCAAAATTTTTACTGTAAAAACCAAGCGATACCGGAATTCTCGACTGGAAAAATATGGACTTCCGGAGCCATCCAAGCAATGGTCGACCATTCGGGACAATTCAGTGTTCAAAGTCAGATTGATGAGACGTCGTTTTGTCACCTGCATTTGTCTGAGTTTCGTATTTTTTTTTCTTTTTCGTTGTGCTCCACTATAATCTTTTTGTAGATGGTGGGTAATTAAATTATTATTATTATTATTAATGCCATCGTTTACAACTTCAATACCTAATGAAGTAATTACAACAAAAACTAAACTATTAGTGGTTACACTGACGAGCGACTTGAAACGGGAGTCCAAAGTTTGGTGTATTATTGAACAGGTTAGTGCATCTCTGTCTCGCTTTAAGTTATTTGCCAAATTTTCATGCCCAAAAGCAAATATCCCTCGCCTTTACATGCCTTTTATCCGTCCACCGCTTGAGTATGCTTGCCTGGTATGGCATTTTGGCCTTACGGTGGCTAAGTCCAATAGGCTAAAAATTATCCAGAATAGAGCCCTGAGAATTATCTACGATCTGGTCGAAGTGCCTTTCATTCTCTTCCTCAAGGAATTCCGCCTTCCAACCTTGGCAGCATGACCTGTTACTCTTTGCAGTGATTTCTAATATAACCTGCGTCTTATCCCACATTTTCGATATGTATTCCTAGACCCTTATTGCCCACCAAAGCCCCGTTTACCTCAATCACAAGCACAGAATATTCCGGTTCTAAATCCTATCAATGCAAAAACTGACTGTTCTAGAAAAAGCTTTGTGCCAGCCTTTTTGGAATCCTAAATAAACTAAATTTTTGTTCTTATATTATAATGTTTCTGCAGTTTTATGTTGTGAAATTCGTTGCAAGTAAATTATCATTCATTCAATCTGCAGTCCAGCAGATGCATATAAATAAACTTGAGGTCAAAAACAACTTAATAGAAAATATTTCTTCAAGAATTTACGCGACGAGAGTCATAAATTGTAATTTTGCTAATTCTGTGTTTAGTTTGTTTCAATTTTGGGGGGTCATAATATAAGATTGAAATTGGTTTCAGATTCAATTTCAGACATTTTTGTAATAAATAACTTCACTTTCATATATTAGGTAATAATAATGATAACATTCTTACTTTTCATAAAGCAAATTTATTTGGATTTTTTACTTAAGAAAATATTAGATGGCAAAACATATGTTTCATGTAGATAGCGTTCATAATAAGCTAAACTGTTGAAGTATTCGAAAATCTTAAGGACATGCTTTTGTAAATAAAAAAGAATGTTCAGTTCTGTAAAATACTGCTATACTGGATTTGTTCCCTCTAATGTGAGTTTCCTTATAAATCTGAAGCATTGGAAGGTTTAATCGAAATCCCTTCTGCAAATAAAAGAGTAGCAGCCTACCCCTCAATGTGCCTAGGCCTAAAGACGGGAGTATACCCAATGGATAATAGGCCTATCTAAAATTTTCTATAGAATGTAAGAATAATATCCAACCATACTTAGTCATTGCAAAATTATCCAACTAGTTAGCTATCTGAAAAATCCTTTTAAGCAAATAAGAAATTATCCAACTAGGAAAATAATTAGAATTTAAAGAAAAATAGTTTTATCTTGCTAGTCAAATAGGCTACAATAAAACATAAGAGCCAACTTAGTATCTCTAACTAGGTGGATAATACGTTAACTTAACACTTCTGATATATATCTAACTAGACAGATAAGTAAATTCTTCATGCAAACTAGTGATAGCCTAATATCCAACTAGTCAGACAATTTTTTCTCTTACACATAGCATGAACATTTAACTTGGTGGATAACACTTTGTCCTAGCCCTTCTGATATTAATCCAACTAGGTAGTTAAGTAAGTTCCTGCCTAGTTAAAAATATATTGGGCTAGAAGATCTAAGACTCACCATTATCCAACTAGTTAGATATTCTTGCTGTGCCTAAGAGAAACAATTTATCTAGTTAGTTGGATATTATCCCAAAACTGCATAGCCTAATGGAATTTACTTATCCTCCTAGTTGTATATATATCAGGAGTGTTAACACTTGGTATTATCCACCTAGTTAGATGTTCATGCTGTGCCTAAGAGAAATGAATTATCTGGCTAGTTGGATATTAACCCTAAACTGCTTAGAGAATCTTCTTATCTGCCTAGTTGTATATATATCAGAAACACTAAGCAACATTATTATCCAACTAGGTAGATATTCTCTCTGCCTAAGAGAAACAATATATCTGGCTAGTTGGATATTAACCCCAAACTGCTTAGAGAATCTTCTTATCTGCCTAGTTGGATATATATCAGAAACACTAAGCTACATTATTATCCACCTAGTTCAATATTCTTGCTGTGCCTAAGAGAAACAGTTTATCTGGCTAGTTAGATATTATCCCAAAATTTGTATAATGGAATTTACTTATCCTCCTAGTTGGATATATATCAGGAGTGTTAAGACTTAATATTATCCACCTAGTTAGATGTTCATGCTATGCCTAAGAGAAATGAATTATCTGGCTAGTCAGACATTCACCCCAAACTGCTTAGAGAATTTTCTTATCTGCCTAGTTGGATATATATCAGAAACACTAAGTAACATTATTATCCAACTAGGTAGATATTATCTCTGCCTAAGGGAAACAAATTATCTGGCTAGTTGGATATTAACCCAAACTGCCTAGAGAATCTTCTTATCTGCCTAGTTGGATATATATCAGAAACACTAAGCAACATTATTATCCAACTAGGTAGATATTCTCTCTGCCTAAGAGAAACAATTTATCTGACTAGTTGGATATTAACCCCAAACTGCTTAGAGAATCTTCTTATCTGCTAGTTGGATATATATCAGAAACACTAAGCAAAATGTTATCCACCTAGTTAGATGTTCATGGTATGCCTAAGAGAACTGCATTATCTGGCTAGTTGGATGTTAACCCCAAACTGCTTAGAGAATCTTCTTATCTGCCTAGTTGGATATATATCAGAAAACACTAAGCTACATTATTATCCAACTAGGTAGATATTCTCTCTGCCTAAGAGAAACAATTTATCTCACTAGTTGGATATTAACCCCAAACTGCTTAGATAATCTTCTTATCTGCCTAGTTGGATATATATCAGAAAGACTAAGCAAAATATTATCCACCTAGTTAGAAGTTCATGCTATGCTTAAGAGAAAAAATTATCTGGCTAGTTGGATATTAACCCCAAACTGCTTAGAGAATCTTCTTATCTGCCTAGTTGGATATATATCAGAAACACTAAGCTACACTATTATCCAACTAGGTAGATATTCTTGCTGTGCCTAAGAGAAACAATTTATCTGGCTAGCTGGATATTAACCCAAAACTGCTTAGAGAATCTTCTTATCTGCCTTTTTTAATATATATCTGAAACACTAAGCTATGTTATTATCCAGCAAAGGTAGGTATTCTGTATATTGCATAGACAGTCAGATATTCAGCTAGGTAGGTAAAGGTGTAAGAGTCTTAAAAAAATGTTATTATCTGTCTAGCATGATATTTTATCTTAATACTAAGTGTAGTTGGATATTATTTTTACATTCTATAGAATGTATTTTTTTTAAGAATATCCATTGGGCACCTTCTCCTTGCCAGACATAGGTTAGACTAATCTTCTCTAGGCCTATCATAACAGTTGCATAGAAATTTCTCCCATCCCTCCTCTGCAATAGGGCCAATTGTAGTCCTCAGATATATGCAAAACTTCTGAAGAAACCACTTTTATGCTCTTAACAAATATAATGATCATTTTTGTTGCAAATGAATTTTACCCCCACCCCAATATATACCAATTCAGGGTATATATTTGCACATTTGGGGGGGGGATAGGGGTAAAGTTTAAACTCACCTTTCATTTACATCAGAAATAAATTTACCCCCCCCCCCCCCCCCCCTAATGTGCAAATATATGCCCTGACTTGGAATATATAGTGGTGGGGGTAAAATTCATTTCCAAATTGCCTATATTTGGAAGAGCATAAAAATAAAAAAGGCATCAAGCAGTATGTTCACTTTATTTTGTAGGCCTAAGTCAATAATATGAACAGCAGAATATTTACCATTGCTTCTGGTGCTAATTGCATCTTGAGCCCCTAAAGGGACCCCAAATGTATTTTATATAAATTATGAAAGAGCATAAAAAAAAGCATCAAATGATGTTTTCAAAAATGACAGTTACAAAAATGAAATACCTTTGGATCCCCTTTAACAGCTCAAGATGCAACTAGCCCTAGAAACAATTATTGAATTAAGAAAAAGCATCAAATGACATTTTCACTTTCATCTTAGCTCAATTATAGTGTCACTTAGAAATTTACCAAAATTCTTACATATGAGCCTAGGAATGTAAATTTTCTTTGGCAATTATATAAATGATCCTTTTGCTGGGTATTAGCTTATTGTTAGTCCCACTGAAAAGGAAACACTATAAAATTCTGAAAAGATTAAAAATTCCTAAAACACCTTCTTGTATCATTCCTAAAAGCACTTCACTTTACTTTATCACCCCTCCCCCTAATGCAAGCTACAAATCTATTCTTCTCACTTTGTCTCTATGTCAGTTGTGAAGATAAAGTTAAGACTAGTGGCCCTCCAAATAAAACATGCTAGCCTAGAGCAAAAAGAAAGACATTTTAAGTTTGAAATTTCATCTCCAGTCCCCCTCTTCCTAATGGTTTCATTTAGCCCTAAGCCATATGATAAAAGAACAACTCTATCTTCATATAACCTGCCAGATAAAGTAATATTGGGTATGATGTCATTTATGAGTGACTGCTGTCTGTTTCCCTATGGTTTGTTCTTTACTAGATCCAGCTAAGAAAAACCCACACTAGCATCCATAATGTTGACTTCTTTGGCTAAAACCTTTCTTGAGAAATAAAAAATAAGCATATAATTAAATAACACACCAAACCATATAACCTGTTTAAATGGTCATTGTAGGTTATTGTTGAGATAGGCCTACTACTCTTTTTAGTTTTAGTAATAGTAACAATCTAAATAAGAATTACTCCTACTCACAATTACATTAGTCATATTGATGGTAAAAATTCTACTTTAGCAACTTTTGGTTATCTTGGAAAGGGGTTAGGTTAGGAAAAATAAAACTTTCAGGGATGGGTCTACAGGCTAAAGCATGTCCCGGGAAGGTATTTTGAAGTACCTAATTCTCTCTCTCTAGAGGGTCCTGAAATTTGCCCACATGACAAAAAAACTTAGAAAATGCATCAAAAACTTGTCAGAATAAGATTTCAGAAAAAAGTCAGACTAACATTTCAGGTGGGGGGGGGGGTGGAATCTATTGAAATTTTGATGAAACAACATTTTACTTAGTTTTCAGTTATCAGTTTCTTTTTTCTCTGGCTTTAGTTCTGAAAATGCAATTCCTGTTATTTGAGTAGAATTTTAAACCATATCAATGTTTTTTTTTTTTTTTTCAAAAATTTAGGAAATGTATTTGCATATCTTTAAAACCTTATAAATTGGGATTGAGCAAAGTTGTGAAGCTGAAAACAATTTTGTTATACCTCATTTAAGCAGAAGATCTATTTTGCAAGATTTCACTTTTATAACACACAGATTTTTAAAGGTCATCAAAGGTCAGGACCCTCTAGAGAGTAGGAGTGGAGGCAGGTACTTCAAGATATCTTCCCAGGACATACTTTAGCCCATCGGGCATAGGCAGCATATTTTCTAGGGGGGGGGGGGGCAGTCAATAGTGTGATGGAGTTTTATCAACTGCTTTTTCCAAATCATCTGCTTTTTTCAGCCATATCTAATGTAAATTTGAAGGTCTAGGGGGGGGGGGGCAGCTGCCCCCCTGCCCTCACCCCTCCCTACTCCCATGCTTTAGCCTGTAGACCCATCCCTAAAAATTTCATTTTCCTAACCTAATCCCTGTCCAAGATAGCCAAAAGTAGCTAAAGTGGAATTTTACCAGGACCAGTACTGGTCATAAGGAGACATGTTAAGAAAACAATTCTTGCTTCAAAAATTGCATAATGATCCTACTTAGCACATTTTCCAGGGGGATCACCTCTATCATCACTAGTTTCAATGTTGTACAATTATTTTTAACAAAATGGTGAAAAATAAACATATCTGATTGTATTTTTCTGCTTTCAAATATTCTTTACAGCAAAGTTAAACACCATTGCTGCCATCTACCAAAAGATATAAATAGGCTAATATTCATAAAATTTAAGTTAGGTTATGTTTGGTTTGGTTAGATTAGCTAGATGGGTCTTGGTGTTTGTTTTGAAACAGTTTTCAAGACTTAGAGAAAATACAAAAATATTGAAAAATGTGATGGTAAAACTGGTAAAACAAGGAAAATAGTGAGGATAAAGGTGCTCCCCTTGGATAGTATGTTAACTAGGATAATTTTGTATGTTATGAAGTAAGAATTTCTTTCTTAACATGTCCCCTTATGACATGATTTTCTCCAAATTAAAGACAAAGAGACTCAGTCATTGTCAAAATGACTGAAGTAACACTTAAGAGCCCCATGGGCTCAGGACCAAATTTGGCCATTAGAATTGCTTTAGTATGGTCTACCACTTTTCCTTCTTGTACTGGGGTTGACAACAAAGACACGGTCCTCATCCTTATGACAGAAGCTACTCACAAATGCCCCATTAGGTTCAGAACAATCTTTTTTGGCAATTCTTTTTTAGTGTGGCCTACCTGTATTTTCTTATTTCCTATTTATAACAGAAACAAGTTGGAAAAGTAAGTTTGTGTCAAACTTACTTTATTGTGACTCTCTATTTTTTTTTCCCCCTGTGCATTGGAGATAAGATTCAGAACTAAGCCCTTGTCCTGATAATACAAATAACTGCTGCAGTAGCCATTGGCTACAAAAAAAATAAAATCAGCTTTGATTATCAAATTTGATTCAATTCAAATTCAACTTTTAATAGACTAAAGCTTATTTGGATGAGAAGGAAATATTCTCTGCAACTAAAGCTATAATTGGAATGAAAGACAGACTATAATTGGAATGAAAGACAGCAGAAAAAGATAAGGGTGTTCAAAGAACACCTTACAGCAAACTGTTTACCAAGATCTGAGAATGGCTAAGACCTTGTTTAGAACCTGGATAGAAAGACATCCCTACTTGAGGACAAGTGGAAGGCTTCATTGTTGCCTATTGCATCACCAATAGCTCCAAATGAACTAAAATAGGTTGATCTATCTGTTTCTTCTTTGTACATTAGAGATGAAAATAAAGATTCAGTCTTTGCCTTAAGGACAGAAATAACTTTTTGATATTATTGGATACAGACCAACTTTGGTTGTCAAGTTTGCTAGCTGCTTTATTTCTTAATTAGGGTTGTCACTAAAGACTCAACATCATCCCAATGATGGAAGAACACAGGAAAAAGCTTTGGCTCTTTCTTAGCTAAAACCTAGTAAAGAGCAAACAGAATATGTTTGAAGCTATTGTCTTTACCAATGTAACTCATATTACTCACTCTATATATCTAAAATTTTAGTTTGCTCATAACATCAAATGCTATGATATCCTATAGCCTACATATAATCCCCAACAATATTTTATTGATTTGAAGAAGGCATTGATGCAGTGGATCATAAGATTTTTACTGAAAAGGCTGCAGAATATTTGAATTCAGAACAGTGCCTTAAGTTGGTTCCTATCTTTTCTGTCCAGAAGAACAATAAGGTAGCTGTGATGAAAATATCAAGTGACACTATACCTGCAATGCCTATAAATTTTTTCAGGCTCACAAGTTTGATTTGTAACTCTAAGCTTAATACCACTTCATTTTTAAACTTCAATCAGATATAAGAGGCTAGTGTCATGAAGAGACAATAACCATCTGAATATATTAGTGCATATGACTTAGTTTTTTTGGGTACAAATTTAGGACCAGTACTGGTCATAAGGAGACATGTTAAGAAAGAAATTCTTACTTCATAACATACAAAATTATCCTAGTTAACATACTATCCAAGGGGAGCACCTTTATCCTCACTATTTTCCTTGTTTTACCAGTTTTACCATCACATTTTTCAATATTTTGTATTTTCTCTAAGTCTTGAAAACTGTTTCAAAACAAACACCCAAGACCCATCTAGCTAATCTACCAAACCAAACATAACCTAACTTAAATTTATGAATATTAGCCTATTTATATCTTTTTGGTAGATGGCAGCAATGGTGTTTAACTTTGCTGTAAAGAATATTTGAAAGCAGAAAAAATACAATCAGATATGTTTATTTTTCACCATTTTGTTAAAAATAATTGTACAACATTGAAACTAGTGATGATAGAGGTGATCCCCCTGGAAAATGTGCTAAGTAGGATCATTATGCAATTTTTGAAGCAAGAATTGTTTTCTTAACATGTCTCCTTATGACCAGTACTGGTCCTGGTAAAATTCCACTTTAGCTACTTTTGGCTATCTTGGACAGGGATTAGGTTAGGAAAATGAAATTTTTAGGGATGGGTCTACAGGCTAAAGCATGGGAGTAGGGAGGGGTGAGGGCAGGGGGGCAGCTGCCCCCCCCCCCTAGACCTTCAAATTTACATTAGATATGGCTGAAAAAGCAGATGATTTGGAAAAAGCAGTTGATAAAACTCCATCACACTATTGACTGCCCCCCCCCCCCCCCTAGAAAATATGCTGCCTATGCCCATGGGCTAAAGTATGTCCTGGGAAGATATCTTGAAGTACCTGCCTCCACTCCTACTCTCTAGAGGGTCCTGACCTTTGATGACCTTTAAAAAATCTGTGTGTTATCAGCTTCACCACAACTTTGTTTCCCAATTAAAAGTGAAATCTTGCAAAATAGATCTTCTGCTTAAATGAGGTATAACAAAATTGTTTTCAGCTTCACAACTTGCTCAATCCACATTTATAAGGTTTTAAAGATATGCAAATACATTTCCTAAATTTTGAAAAAAAAAAAAAAAAAAAACATTGATATGGTTTAAAATTCTACTCAAATAACAGGAATTGCATTTTCAGAACTAAAGCCAGAGAAAAAGAAACTGATAACTGAAAACTAAGTAAAATGTTGTTTCATCAAAATTTCAATAGATTCCACCCCCCCCCCCCCCACCTGAAATGTTAGTCTGACTTTTTTTCTGAAATCTTATTCTGACAAGTTTTTGATGCATTTTCTAAGTTTTTTGTCATGTGGGCAAATTTCAGGACCCTCTAGAGAGAGAGAATTAGGTACTTCACTTCAAAAATACCTTCCCGGGACATGCTTTAGCCTGTAGACCCATCCCTGAAAGTTTTATTTTTCCTAACCTAACCCCTTTCCAAGATAACCAAAAGTTGCTAAAGTAGAATTTTACCATCAATATGACTAATGTAATTGTGAGTAGGAGTAATTCTTATTTAGATTGTTACTATTACTAAAACTAAAAGAGTAGTAGGCCTATCTCAACAATAACCTACAATGACCATTTAAACAGGTTATATGGTTTGGTGTGTTATTTAATATATGCTTATTTTTTATTTCTCAAGAAAGGTTTTAGCCAAAGAAGTCAACATTATGGATGCTAGTGTGGGTTTTTCTTAGCTGGATCTAGTAAAGAACAAACCATAGGGAAACAGACAGCAGTCACTCATAAATGACATCATACCCAATATTACTTTATCTTGCAGGTTATATGAAGATAGAGTTGTTCTTTTATCATATGGCTTAGGGCTAAATGAAACCATTAGGAAGAGGGGGACTGGAGATGAAATTTCAAACTTAAAATGTCTTTCTTTTTGCTCTAGGCTAGCATGTTTTATTTGGAGGGCCACTAGTCTTAACTTTATCTTCCACAACTGACATAGAGACAAAGTGAGAAGAATAGATTTGTAGCTTGCATTAGGGGAGGGGTGATAAAGTAAAGTGAAGTGCTTTTAGGAATGATACAAGAAGGTGTTTTAGGAATTTTTAATCTTTTCAGAATTTTATAGTGTTTCCTTTTCAGTGGGACTAACAATAAGCTAATACCCAGCAAAAGGATTCATTTATATAATTGCCAAAGAAAATTACATTCCTAGGCTCATATGTAAGAATTTTGGTAAATTTCTAAGTGACACTATAATTGAGCTAAGATGAAAGTGAAAATGTCATTTGATGCTTTTTCTTAATTCAATAATTGTTTCTAGGGCTAGTTGCATCTTGAGCTGTTAAAGGGGATCCAAAGGTATTTCATTTTTGTAACTGTCATTTTTTGTAAAACATCATTTGATGCTTTTTTTTATGCTCTTTCATAATTTATATAAATACATTTGGGGTCCCTTTAAGGGCTCAAGATGCAATTAGCACCAGAAGCAATGGTAAATATTCTGCTGTTCATATTATTGACTTAGGCCTACAAAATAAAGTGAACATACTGCTTGATGCCTTTTTTATTTTTATGCTCTTCCAAATATAGGCAATTTGGAAATGAATTTTACCCCCACCACTATATATTCCAAGTCAGGGCATATATTTGCACATTAGGGGGGGGGGGTAAATTTATTTCTGATGTAAATGAAAGGTGAGTTTAAACTTTACCCCTATCCCCCCCCCAAATGTGCAAATATATACCCTGAATGGTATATATTGGGGTGGGGGTAAATTCATTTGCAACAAAAATGATCATATATTTGTTAAGAGCATAAAAGTGGTTTCTTCAGAAGTTTTGCATATATCTGAGGACTACAATTGGCCCTATTGCAGAGGAGGGATGGGAGAAATTTCTATGCAACTGTTATGATAGGCCTAGAGAAGATTAGTCTAACCTATGTCTGGCAAAGGGAAGGTGCCCAATGGATATTCTTTTCTTAAAAAATTACATTCTATAGAATGTAAAAATAATATCCAACTACACTTAGTATTAAGATAAAATATCATGCTAGACAGATAATAACATTTTTAAGACTCTTACACCTTTACCTACCTAGCTGAATATCTGACTGTCTATGCAATATACAGAATACCTACCTTTGCTGGATAATAAACATAGCTTAGTGTTTCAGATATATATTAAAAAAGGCAGATAAGAAGATTCTCTAAGCAGTTTTGGGTTAATATCCAGCTAGCCAGATAAATTGTTTCTCTTAGGCACAGCAAGAATATCTACCTAGTTGGATAATAGTGTAGCTTAGTGTTTCTGATATATATCCAACTAGGCAGATAAGAAGATTCTCTAAGCAGTTTGGGGTTAATATCCAACTAGCCAGATAATTTTTTTCTCTTAAGCATAGCATGAACTTCTAACTAGGTGGATAATATTTTGCTTAGTCTTTCTGATATATATCCAACTAGGCAGATAAGAAGATTATCTAAGCAGTTTGGGGTTAATATCCAACTAGTGAGATAAATTGTTTCTCTTAGGCAGAGAGAATATCTACCTAGTTGGATAATAATGTAGCTTAGTGTTTCTGATATATATCCAACTAGGCAGATAAGAAGATTCTCTAAGCAGTTTGGGGTTAACATCCAACTAGCCAGATAATGCAGTTCTCTTAGGCATACCATGAACATCTAACTAGGTGGATAACATTTTGCTTAGTGTTTCTGATATATATCCAACTAGCAGATAAGAAGATTCTCTAAGCAGTTTGGGGTTAATATCCAACTAGTCAGATAAATTGTTTCTCTTAGGCAGAGAGCTCATAGGCTGAGCTCCAAAAGATGGTCAATGATGTCTCCTGTTCATCAAAGAAAACTGGCCTCATGATCAGCAAGTCCGAAACAAAAGTAATGAAATTAAACGCCCCAAACCACCCAGATATCCAACTAGAGGGTGAAACCATCAAGACTGTTGAAGAGTTCTGCTACCTTGGTTCTGTCCTAACACTGAACAGAGATGCAGAAGCTGGCATTAGAGCTCAAATAGGAAAGGTATGGAGTGTCTTCACAAGCATAAAGAAGTCATTTTGGAATAGACATGAAATTAGCATTAAAATAAAGATGAAAGTCTACAGGCAACTATTTGATTGATCCTGTTGTACAACTGTGAAACTTGGCCTTTAAAGGCCGAAGAAGCTTGTTTCACTAGAAGTATTCGACCATTGCTGCATGAGACACATACTGTAGATCAGCAGATGGTTTCATATCACAAACGCTGAGGTTTGAAGGTGTTGTGCTCAGAAGGCCCCCTCTCGATAATCATAAAACAATGACGACTGAAATGCCTGGGACAACACTACGACGGCCAGTTGGAACCATATCCCGCGATGTCCTCATCTGCGACACCCCTCCAACTTGGAAACAGAGACCAAGTTTGCCAATGAAAGAATCTCTGGCAGACATTGAAGAATGACCTGGATCCTTGGGGTGGCTTCCGCCGACACGGACGTCGTTGGGATGAGGACTGGCTGAATATTGCCAGAAGATGCTGCTGCCGTGATAGATCGTGTGCCGTGACAGATTGTGTTGGACTACGTCAGTCATCCCATCGTCCATTGGTGTCGGGCAGGAATGATCATCGTCTCGTTCCCGCTGAAAGTAAAAGTAAAAGTCCTATTACAGGCCAAACAAGTTCATTTGGAAATAGTTGATGCAGGAATGCCATTCAATCGAGCAGGGTTTTACTGGGTTTTATGCCACAATTTGTTGGCATCAAAGATATTGATGGTGCTGTTCTTCTAACATAATATTTTTTTGGTACTTGTGTACATAATATTACACACTTGATAAGTGGATTTAGGTCAATCCTAATGAACATACCAAAATATAATGAAAGTATAATTCTTTAGAAATAAATTTGGGCTATATTTTTGCATATTAGGGGGGGGGGGTAAAGTGTAGCAGGTCTACATGCAAAATGTGTTAGCTACAATTATTCTTCATATTATGAAGTAAAAATTGTTTTCTAACTACACGTTATCCAAATACTTTACGCCACCCCCTAATGTGCAAATATATAGCCCAAACTGTATAAGTCCAATGTATTCTGTCACCCATCACTTTTTTTTATACTGAGCGTAAGCTAATTGTTTCTTAATACAGATATATAAAACCAGTTTGTTCTCGAGTATGTACCATAAAGTACCTTTTGTACACAAGTACCTTTTTTTCATCTGCACTTTCATTTTTGACTTGTTCTGGTCCTTGCTGTCCTTTAACAGCACAGTTGTTTGTTCTTCACTGTCATTTTTGACACTCTTGATAATTGCTTCAGCATGTTTGCTAACCCTACAATTCTATGTTTTCTCTCTTCATTTTTGACATGTTCTGATTCCTACTGTTGCTTGTAATTCTTGCTGCAGACCATCTCATAACTGCATATGTCTTTGTTCTCTCAGTCGTATATCTTCTAACCACACATTTCGCTGTTCTTGATTTTCATTTTGATTCATTCTGATCCTCATTTTTGCAACTCTTGTAACTGCATTTTTTTTCTTCACTTTCATTTTTGAGTTGTTGGGATTCTTGCTGCCACTTATCTTTTAACTGCATATTTCTATATTCTTCAATTTCGTTTTTGACTTGTTCTAATTGTCGGTTCTGCTAATATTTTAATTAAATATCTCTTTTATTTTTATTTTCGTTTATCATTGCTTCAGACCTTTTTTCAGTGCCTTTTGCCTTAGTTGCTTGATTTGGTCTTATCACTTTTGATGGTCTAGGTCAGGGGCCCTCAAACTGTGGTACATGTACCCCTTGGGGTATGCAACAATTTTTAGGGGGTAGGGGAGAGTGGTATATGCAGAGATGGATTTTGGAAAACCTCCAAAATGTATGGTTAACATTGGAGTAGAAAAATGGTTTATGGCTCAAAAGAAAGCCCCAGAACTGCAATATAAACTGTGATTTTTCCAGATTTTTCTTGTATAGCTAGAAGAAAAAAAGAGGGGTGTCCCTGCTTATACCATTGGTCCCACTAAGTACCAGGGGATGGTATATCTGGGACACAAGGTGGTATACTCTGGGACATAGTAAAAAGATTCGTGTATTGGTAGAAAACTTTGACTATTCATCATATAAAAACTATATTAAAATCCGACTACAAAAGTAAAAATATCTTAGGCACAAGACTAGACTACCAGTCAGCAAACAAAAAGTATGACTCTGCTCTGGAAGCTGTACTGGGTGCTGGGGTAGGAGGTGACAACTTTTTCAAAATGTCTTCCCTTGGATAAAATATTGAGTCTTCTTGATCGGGCACTTCCACTTTCTTAGACCGGCCATGCACATGACACTCACTCTGACACTGTTCTCGTTTATCTCTTGGACAGACCCAGGAAAATACTCTCCTTTGTAAACAACTTTAACAAAATCTCCTGTAGAGACACTGTCAAAGACTTCTTCTTCTTTCTCACTTTCATCTTCCGATTCACCTAGTTTCATTGAGTCATCACTGTCATCATCAAGAATCATTTTTTCATCATCACTTCCTTCTGAATCCACAAATAGCTTTTTTGTTGTCTGGTCTTTTTTTTTGCTTTTCCAGTTCTTCCAACAGTCCCAACTTTTCCTCTAGCCTTACCACCCCGTGCTTTCTTACCTTTTCTTTCGGCTTCTTGTTCTTCAATCTGTCTTTTCACAGGAGTGTCAGTAAGTATCTTTGTAGAGCCTTTCTTCCTGCCTCTGCCACTCAGTACACGTGGCTTTGCTTTAGGATATGGCCGAGCTTGTTCTGGCGTCACAGTAACTGAAAAGGGTGTAGAGGATTGTTCAGGCCCACTTGTAATGGGGGTTTCGGCCAGGTTGTTTCCAGTTTCAACTGAATCCAAAGCATCAGGCACAGGTCTGTCAGTTACAGCAGAGGTTAGAAAATCCTTTTCTTTAAAGATGTCTGGGTTGTAGGACCATATCCCTGCCTTTTTCAAAGCCCCCTCATTATGTTGTTTGGTGTGAAAGATGGCCAACAAGAGATGCAATCTCGTATATCGTCACGGTCTTCCCTGGATTGGATAGCATCCAGTTGTCCCCAGCCTTGTTGTATTGGCATTTGAAGGGAAAAATACACGCAAATGTCCAATGGCTGCAACCTGTGGCTGCAGTGAGGTGGTATTGTTAGTAAAGTGATACCAGACTCTTTTGCAAACTGCACAACAGCATAACAAATGTCGCACTCGTGGTTGTCCATTATCAGAAGCTTTGGGCTTTCAGGGAAAGCATCTGAGTAAGTCTTGAAATGTTTGATATATCCCAGAAACAGTTCTTGGTTTACCATCCGGAAGGCGAAGCTCCTCCAGCAGAGTTAGCAGGAGCACCAGTCAGCATCTGAGGTTGAAATTTCTTGCGTGGGAATACAAGGTAGGGGCAAGGTACTGCCCGCTGGCAGAGATGGTTCCAACCATAGTCACAAGCACGCCACGCTCAGCTGAGGTTACTTTGCCCACTATTTTCTTACCCTTCTTGGCAAAATCTTTGGAGGAACATGAACAGTAGTGACTGAGGTTTCATCACAGTTGAAAATGCTGCTTGCTGCAAGTGGAGTTTTCTTGAAATCTGACTGCAAGTTGGAGAAAAACTCCTGTACATTGTGCTTGTTAAAGCTTGTGGCACGCCCCAAACTTGTTGCCTCTGGCTTTCTAAGTGAAAGCTCTGGGTTTTGAGCCTGAAATCCAGCTAACCAGTCTTTGCCAGCTTCTTTGGAGTCTGTCCAGGCGTTTGGGATTGTCTTGTTGTTTGCAACAGAGTAGTTGTAAGCAAGGGTCCTGGTGTCTCGCCTGGTCAGACCATAACTCATTCTGCTTGCTTGCAGCAGGTATTGAGAGAGTGATGCTTCTTCTTCAGACGTAAAAATAGTAGCAAATCCGTACTTTTGGGCACCACTGTAATTCGCTTTTTCGTCATCACTGAGTTTTGAATACTTTTGGTAGTGTCTGTGAAGGGCTGAACGTGACACTCCGTGTTTCTCCGCCACTACCCTAATCGGTAAGCCAGCCTCTAGGTCTACAGTAGCTGCTTTTATCATGAAATCCTGGTCTACTTTCTTTTCAGCAACCAATTTGGAATATTCCTCCCACTTAGCTCTTGGAAATTGTGGCATGTCTTCTATTCTGATGTCAAATCTGAAATTTAAGATGTAGAGAGAGAGAGAGAGAGAGAGAGAGAGAGAGAGAGAGAGAGAGAGAGAGAGAGAGAGAGAGAGAGAGAGAGAGAGAGAGAGAGAGAGAGAGAGAGAGAGAGAGAGAGAGAGAGAGAGAGAGAGAGAGAGAGAGAGAGAGAGAGAGAGAGAGAGAGAGAGAGAGAGAGAGAGAGAGAGAGAGAGAGAGAACTCTTACTGTAGGCCTATTCTCTGAACTCAATATAAGAACTGAAGATGATTACGAAACCTTGCTCCCTAGAACGGCCAAGCCGCCTACGGACTGTGGGTGGATTCTATCCGTAAACATGCTATTTCCAGACAATCCAAGCCCTCACCGGTTGCAACATCAACTCCAATGAATCAACTTTATTACCCTTTTCTCTCCCCGTCAATTTTGACCAAAATTGACTCACCCGTAGAACTACGCAGTTACAATTTGTCACTTTAACTGCCTACGCAATAAAAGAAAAAGAAAATGGTGTTACCACTACTAAGAGATAAAAATAAAAATTGCCACAAAGAGGAAAGGGGATAATTACGAACCAAAAAAAGAGAAAAAGAAAGAACTTTTATCTTAAAAAACAAGAACCAAAGGTTCCAACATCTGGTATATCATGTCCCACTACATACCACTTGTCTTTGTCCCGATATATACCATGCGATCTCTACTCGAAAATTGTGTCCAATTTTTTTTTTACTATTGCATGTTTTTCCACAAAATGGCACACAAACATGGCTTGAAGTTTTAGCTTTCGTTTGCTATCTTACACACACAGTTTCTGCAAACCATTACAAAATAAAACACAAAAAAACTATTGCCCAAATATTTTTGGGGGGGTATAGCCAAAACTTTGAAGTCGATTTTTTCAAAAACGAAAATAGCAACTTACCAAAATGATAGAACTGTCATGTCCACCATTGAATGAACTATACTAGGTGACTTTATTGAATTTTTTAAAGAATGCTAGATGGCAGATAAGTACTGTGTCCCACCTTATACCCCGTCCCTGCATATACCACTCTCCCCTACATGGCCAGCCAACAAAAAATAAAACAACCCTTTAACTCTAGAATTGGCAATTTTATTTATATTTTAGCTATAGTTTGCTTAGTACCGGTAACTGAGAAGGGGTACCTAAAATGTATCATGGGTAAAAATGGGTACAGTGTCTAAATAATTTTGAGAACCACTGGTCTAGGTTGTCCATTATCACCCATCATACATTTACGTTTCTCAGGTCATTCTCTTGATCTTGTCTCATTTGATGGAACAGTTTGTTTATTTTGAGCTTACAGTTTTGTTCTTTTTTGTCCTCATTTTGTGCTAACGTTAACTTACGTTTTGTGTCCCCTAGACAGTATGCAACTGCTGAAAATGCCTTTTGAAATTTACATCACCATATGTATTTCAAATGCCTTTTGAAATATGTACATGAATTTACATATTTCTAGATTTTTGTTCTGCAAATACTTCTAAAACGGTTATAAAATCTATTGTCCTTGTGTTCTCACTCTCAGTCGACATGATAGTTAAACTATTTAGTCTATCCTGATTTATTGTTGATATCACATAGTTTTTTTTGTTTTGTTTTTTATTGCGTCTAGCCTGGAAAATGAGCTCTCTCCAGAAGCAATGCTTACTGGAATTGTTAAGAACACTTCACAATTTTGAAAATCAATTGTTCATTTTGATGGCAGCGAGGGGCCCTTTCAAACGCGGGACCCGATTGGGCCCAGTCGTTCCAATTGCCCTTTTTCTGGCCCTGGACTGTGTCTTCAATGTCAGCTCCAAGACACAATGAAAGACAGGCAGACCACGCTAAAATAAATTCGACAGCACAAGATGGTTTGGAGCTAGTAGGGTCCTTATTCCTTTCATAGTTAACTTAGTGTTCTTTGTCAACTCTATTGCAAAAAAAAAAAAAAAAAAAAACAAGAAAAAAAGATGGGTCACAGTGAAGCAATTTTTACAACCAAAATTGGTCTTGAGCCAATGGATAATTAAACGTCACTTTTGTCGTTAAGAAAAGGACTGAGTATTCTTTACCAGTTACATCAATTTGGAGGAGGTGGGGAACTCCCCACCTAGCTGTGAAAAATACCTTATTGTGGGGTTTTCATTGAAAATGCTGCTTTAGTATTTTCCTCGATGAAAAAAAAAAAAAATTACCCCCCCTTAGATTCTAAAAATATACTTTGCCCCCTTCCTCCCATCCCAACTAGGTTTTTTGAACTGACACAACTGTTTAATTGTGGATTTTCAATGCAAGAAGAAAAAAAGGTTGACTGCACTAAAGCAATTTTGACCTCCAAAGTTGATCTGGAGCCAGTGAGACCCTCAGGAGCTATTAAGTAAAACAGTGGTATTTTAAAAATGAATGAAAGAGCTATATTAGAACTTAAAACAAACATGTAAACCTAGAAAATAGGCAATTTATATGCAATGTAAAATAAAATATGTGGAAAATCACAGGCAGCGCGATAGCGCTGCCTAAGTGAAGAACAATGTGGGCACAATGTATTATTTATTTTTCTTCTTTCTCCATACCCGGGGACTTTGTATCGAAGGAGTTGTCGTAGAAACTTCGAAAAGGGCTCATTCGATTGGAAAATTGGAGTGGCTAGTGCCCTTTTTAATAGTCGAAAGTGATTGGAGGGCAACTAGCCCCCCCCCCCCCCCCACGGCCATTATTCCCCCCAAACACATCCAATCAAAAATTTTTGAGATAGCCATTTTGTTCAGCATATTTGATTTCCAGATAGAAAATGTTTTGAGGAGGACGACACTCCCCCACAACCCTCGGGGCAAGGGTTTTAAGTTATGCCCTGGGGGCATATAAGGTTTTTGTAGTAAGCGTTGTCGTAGAAACTTCAAAAAAAAAAAGGCTCATTCGATCGGAAATTCAAAGGGCTAGTGCCCTTTTTAATAGTTGAAAGTGATCAGAGGGCAACTAGCCCCCCCCCCCCCCACGCCCATCATTCCCCAAACACATCCAATCAAAATTTTGAGATAGCCATTTTGTTCAGCGTAGTTGATTCCCTTATTTAAAAATATGTTTTTGAGGACAATACCCCCCACAACCCTCGGGGCAATGGTTTCAAGTTATGCCCTGAGGCATATAAGAACGATGTTGGCACAATGTATCATTTATTTTTATTTTTTTCCTTTAGAGCAGGGCACTTCGTATCGAAGAAGTTGTCGTAGAAACTTCGAAAAGGACTCATTCAATGGAAATTGGAGTGACTTGTGCCCTTTTTAATAGTCGAAAGTGATTGGAAGGCAACTAACACCCCTTCCACGCCCACCATTTCCCGAAAACACATCCAATCAAAATTTTGAGATATCCATTTTGTCAGCGTAGTTGATTTCCAGATAAAAAATTATGTTTTTGAGGAGGACACTCCCCCACAGCCTTCAAGGCAAGGGTTGTAAGCTATGTCCGGGGGGCATATAAGGTTTTATAGAAGGCGTTGTCGTAGAAACTTCAAAAAAGGCTCATTCGATCGGAAATTCAAAGGGCTAGTGCCCTTTTTAATAGTTGAAAGTGATCGGAGGGCAACTGGCCCCCCCCCCACGCCCATCATTCCCCCAAACACATCCAATCAAAATTTTGAGATAGCCATTTTGTTCAGCGTAGTTGATTTCCTTATTTAAAATATGTTTTTGAGGACAATACCCCCACAACCCTCCGGGCAATGGTTTCAAGTTATGCCCTGAGGGCATATAAGAACGATGTTGGCACAATGTATCATTTATTTTTATTTTTTTCCTTTAGAGCAGGGCAATTCGTATCGAAGAAGTTGTCGTAGAAACTTCGAAAAGGACTCATTCATTGAAATTGGAGTGACTTGTGCCCTTTTTAATAGTCGAAAGTGATTGGAAGGCAACTAACACCCCTTCCACGCCCACCATTTCCCGAAAACACATCCAATCAAAATTTTGAGATATCCATTTTGTTCAGCGTAGTTGATTTCCAGATAAAAATTATGTTTTTGAGGAGGGACACTCCCCCACAGCCTTCAAGGCAAGGGTTGTAAGCTATGTCCGGGGGGCATATAAGGTTTTATAGAAGGCGTTGTCGTAGAAACTTTCAAAAAAGGCTCATTCGATTGTAAATTCAAAGGGATAGTGCCCTTTTTTAATAGTCGAAAGTGATTGGAGGGCAACTAGCCCCCCCCCCGCCCCTCCCCCACGCCATCATTCCCCCAAACACATCCAATCAAAATTTTGAGATAGCCATTTTATTCAACGTAGTATTAAGTTCTGTAAATTAGGTCTTTGAGGATGACAACCCCCTCACAGCCCTCAGGACAAGGATTGTAAGTTATGCCCTGAGGGCATGTAAAGTTTTTATAGAACGCGTTGTCGTAGAAACTTCAAAAGGGGCTCATTCGATTAGAAATTGAAATGGCTTGTGTCCTTTTCAATAGTCGAAAGTAATTGGAAGGCAACTAACACCCATTCCACGCCCACCATTTCCCCAAACACATCCAATCAAAATTTTGAGATAGCCATTTTGTTCCACGCAGTTAAAGTTCAGGAAATGATACCTTTGAGCAGGACACTCCCCCCACAGTCTTCAGGGCAAGGGTTATAAGTTATGCCCTGGGGGCATATAAGTTTTTATTGAAATCTTTGTTGTAAAAACTTGAAAAAAGGGCTCATTCGATTGGAATTCAAAGGTCTAATGCCCTTTTTAATAGTCGAAAGTGATTTGAGGACAACTATCCACCCTCTCTCGCCCACCTTTTCCCCAAACACGTCCAATCAAAATTTTTAGATAGCCATTTTGTTCAGTGTTGTGGATTTCCAGATAGAAATTATGTTTTTGAGGAGGACACTCCCCCACAGCCCTCAGGGCAAGGGTTGTAAGTTATGCCCTGGGGTATATAAGGTTTTTATAGAACGTGTCGTCGTAGAAACTTCAAAGGGCTCATTCAATGGAAATTGAAATGGCTAGTGCCCTTTTTAATAGTCGAAAGTGATTGGAAGGCAACTAACACACCTTCCACGCCCACCATTTCCCCTAACATATCCAATCAACATTTTTAGATAGCCATTTTGTTCCACGCTTTTTAAAGTTCAGGAAATTATACCTTTGAGCAGGACACTCCCCCCCACAGTCTTCAGGGCAAGGGTTATAAGTTATGCCCTGGGGGCATATAAGGTTTTAATTGAAATCTTTGTTGTAGAAACTTGAAAAAGGGCTCATTCAATTGGAAATTCAAAGGGCTAGTGCCCTTTTTTAATAGTCGAAAGTGATTTGAGGGCAACTAACCCCCCTCTCACACCCATCTTTTCCCTAAACACATCCAATCAAAAATTTTTAGATAGCCATTATATTCAACGTACCGTAGTTGAAAGTTTTGGAAATTAAGTCTTTAAGGATGAAAACCCATCCCCCCCACAACCCTCAGGGCAAGGGTTGTAAATTATGCCCTGGGAGCATGTAAGGTTTTATAGGAAGCGATGTTGTAAAAACATCCCTTTTAATAGTCGAAAGTGATTGAAGGGCAACTAAACCCCCTCGCACGCCCACCTTTCCACAAACCCATCCAATCAAAATTTTGAGATATCCATTTTTTCAACGTAGTCGAAAGTTCTGGAAATTAGGTCTTTTAGGACGATAACCCCATCAGAGCCCTCAGTGCAAGGGTTGTTAGTTATGCCCTGGGGGGCATATAAGGTTATATAGAAAGTTGTTGTAGAAATTTCAAAAAGGGGCTCATTTGGTTGGAAATTGAAATTGCCCTTTTTAATAGTCAAAAGTGAGTGTAGAGTAATTAACCCCCCTCTCACGCCACCATTTCTCCGAAAAAATTCCTCAACAAATTTTGGAGAGCAAATACTAAAGATCCGATCAGTTAAAGAAATGATCAAACCAATTTTTACTTGGCGAGCGTGACCGGAACTATAAGACAAAAATCTATTGTTATTTGTGGGTTTTCTGTAAATTGTCTTATAGTTCCGGTCACGCTCGCCAAGTAAAAATTGGTTTGATCATTTCTTTAACTGATCGGATCTTTAGTATTTGCTCTCCAAAATTTGTTGAGGAGGAGTTGTCTTTTCTAAGGAAAATACTAATAAGTAACATGTATCCAGAATGGTTAATTAACCAGACTTTTTCAAAAAGAAGAAAAAAGTTTCTAGAGATTTCTAAGGAAGTCTTGGAGACAACTCGGGAGAAGGATGTTTTTTGTTCCTTACCATATGTACCCGGGCTAAGTGAAAAACTTAAAAGAATTTTACAAAGCAATGGTCTAAGGGTAGCTTTAAAGAGTAATAATACTTTGGGTAGTTTTCTAAATTCTGGGAAGGATCTAACTTCATTGGGGCAACAAAGTGGGGTTTATCAGATCCCATGTACTTGTGGAAGCTCATATGTGGGACGTACTAACCAGAGTTTGGAAATGAGATTATTACAACACAAAGATTCTATTTCTTCGGCTTTTAAAGCAAGATTCTAAGTCTGAAGATTTCACTTCAGCCCTTTCAGAACATATTTTTAATTTTCCAGACCATTTTATTTTGTTCGAGAATGTCTCTTTGATTTCTAGGATCGGGGTTTAAAGCAAAATTTTCGTGAAACTCTTGAAATAAAGAAAATCTTATTCAAGAATATTGCTTTGAATCGTGATACAGGTGAATATGGGCTGGACTCTATCTATGATAATTTATTAAAATCTGACAGAGTAAAAGTCAATTCACCCAATGTAGTTGACCTTTGTCCAAATGTTATATCATTGAACGCTAATGAAACCGAATCCAAGAAGGTCAGAGAGAATAGCTTCCGCCTTTGCTTTGAAAAGAATTAGAGATCAAACAATATGTAGTGTTATTTGATTTAGTATATAAACTTTTGTTTTAAATTGTTTTATTTTAGTTTTACTACTGATGACGGTCACTGTATATGTGACCGAAAATATCTGGTATTTTTGTGAATTTCTATCACTGTTATAAAAAACACTGTCTATTAAAAGGATTTTATCCCTATTTGAACTTTTATTTATCGTCATGGAAAGGCAGTGTGGTCTCCGAAAATTATCTAAGTAGGCCTAAACATTTTTTTTTTGCGAATGGTATCAAGTTTTCCATTTTCAGGTCAACTAGAGAGGTTTGAAACCTCTCCTTTGACTTTCTCACAACTCTTATTTTTTTTAAACAATAAAAAACTTTAGCGTAAGAGTGAGGCGTTGAGGAGGGGACAGCCCCTTTCATATACGGAATAATTTCTGTTCGTTTTAGGTTTTAACGTCGTTCCTTACTTTCAGGTAAAAAAACTTGTTTTTTTTATTTAATTCTCTGAAAAGACTATGTCAATAAAACGAACAGAAATTAATTAAAAAAACTTTTTCCACAAAATAAGTTTTTCAAAGAAAAGTAAAGAACTTCATTAACAAAAAATGAGCAAAAATAAAATCAAATAATCTACTAACCCTATGCCTTCCCAAGGCCAGAACATAATTTGCACTTTACTGAAAAAATACAAATGAATATGCATTGTCAGTTTAATATACATATACTGATATTTAGTAATCAAAATTTAGTTAATATTATTTGATTTATTAAAGTTGTAAAAGTAAAAACATTTATATTTTTTTTTCAGTAAAGTGCAAATTATGTTTCTGGCCTTGGGAAGGCATAGGGGTTTTGAGCCCAACTTATGTTAATTTCTGCTCGTTTTGAGTTTGACTCGGTTTATTTATTGTAATTTCTGTTCGGTTTGGGTTTCATTTATTTACCGATGCTGACTTGTGGTAGTTTTACGCTTGGTAGATTATTTGATTTTATTTTTGCTAATTTTTTGTTTAATGAAGTTCTTTACTTTCCTTTGAAAAACTTATATTTGTGGTAAAAGTTTTTTTTGATTAATAAGATACAATAATAATTATAATATATGAAAAATTATAGTAATTTATTGTCAAATCTAACTGCATCAATATAGAGTGTTCTTTACAAAATTTGAATAATGGCATAGTCTATTTGGCTAAACTCTAGATGGAGGAAATTAAAAAAAAATTATTTAGGTGAAAAAATAGCTTCAACACCTACATAATTCAAAAAACTAAAGATTCATTTAAATGTTTGCCTGAGATTCATTTGAATATTTGTCTGAGAAGTAATATGTAATGTCCTTACCTAATTTGCTGACAAATGAAAAGTTAGGGTTTAATAAAATTTGATGAAGATTTTTTTTTTTTTTTGTGGCATAAAAAGCAACTTCTAAAAATGATAATGCTCTCACAAAAAAAAAAAAATCCTTAAAGATATTACAAACATCATATATTCTAAAAGAAGAATAATAGAAAATCTATAGCAAAAAAAAAGCTGCACAAGGCTAACACAGCACAAAGCTGGGTCAGTTTCTTGGCTATGTTTAATGATTGCATCTTATCCATAGCCCATAGTAGCCAAAGGATACTCCTGTACTAAACGGACTCTTTTATATACTGCAATGGAAACCAGTCACGAAAAACCTGTCTTTGACGGGTTAATTCAAGACACCGCTATAGGGTAATGCAATGTATAGCGTGGTTTTCATTGTGTATATAATATTTAAACTCTTGTTTTTTGAGGTTTAGGGGGGCAAAAGGTACCTAGGTTAGTTTAGGCTACGCATTTAATATATGGTAGGTTTTGCCCCTCCCCCCCCCCCCCTAATGTGCAAATATATTGCCCAAATTTGTTTCTAAACTATTGTTTATTCATCCTATTTTATGATATTTCATTAGCATTAACCAAACTAGCACTATATAAAAGAGTCCGTTTAGTACAGGAGAACCAGCCAAAGTTTAAAAAATGGAGTTTTTAAGAAATTATCTTGGTATAAATATTTCCTATGTAACAGTGCTGAAATTAATGGTGAATGTGTGTAAGCTGTTTTTTGTTTTGTTTGTCATTTTTTGTAGCCACGGCCCTTGTGCATCCTTGAGAGTAGACCCCGGCGCTGCGCCGATGAGGGAAGACCGGCGGCGGCGGGGCCAAAACAGCACGCCGCTAAGATGTCGGCGGCGCGCCGCCGGTAAGATGTTGGCGGCGCGCCGCCGGCGCGATCAATGTTGACTGCAAACATTAATGTTTTCATCAGTCTTTCTCAAATCACAGCTTAAATTACAACAGTTTCGAGCCTATTCATGAGTTCAAAAAATTCACAAGTCGCTGGCTGGAAACTGGTCTTCTTCGTTATTCATCAAGAGAAGTAGAAATCTGGTAGAAACGAAATGGCTGTGGCGTTTCAGAACCCTTATATAATACGAGTAGTTGAAGTATCTATTAATGCCCTTTGCCTATATCTGTTTTGTCACCTTTAAAAAGTTGAAATGGGCGACTTTGATATTGATTGTTTTTTTTTTTTTGCTCTTTTGGATTCCTAAAGAGCCTTCTTGTATTAAAAACTGGTTTTTAATAACAATTTTAAAAAAAATGCATTTCAAAATTTTTTTTGGCTTCTTTATAGAATATATGTCATGTAGGCTAAGGCTGAACTGCTGCTTTTTTTATTGCTTTTTGGCTGCTCTTTTGGATATTATTCATTTTTTCTTTTGGGGATTCATTCCAAATTATAAACTGATAAATATCTAATATCAGTCAAATTGTAAACTGCATCTAAAAGGAGTAAAATTTATCAAATTGAAAAATACCATGATGAACACTTCAAATGAGAACACTTCAATTACAATGAAACAAAAAACACTTAATGGTTTATTCAGTATGAAGAAAAATGAAGTGCCAGCTATTTTCGTATGTAAAAAAATGAAAAATTCATCTGTTTTAAAATGTAATTAAATGAAATAATATGCAGACTGAAGTAGCTCCAGGAAGATGTGAGATTTTCATCCTAGTTCGTCACTTTTAAATCCAAGCAAAAATGTTAGGACACTTAGTATCAGTTATTGAGTTTAAGCTTTGATTTCCAAATGCTCACAAAAAATTACCAAATTCAAGAAAGTCGCAATAATAAGTCACCTGTGGTCAAAATACTCAAAGACTCCTCTTTGATCCCCGTCCAGGCTCAAAGCTTCTGCTATGGTCATATCCATGAAATTCTCCAAAGAGTTTCTTTTTAAAATAGCTTGCAAGCGTAGTTAGGGGTATTTAGCCTTTTTTGTGCTTTTCTTCAAAGCTTTGAAAAAAGTGTTATAATTTCTAAATGTTACATTTGTTATATTTGTGCATATTTTTGGTAATCATTTGTGGGGTGGTCGGATTTTTTAAACCACTGTAGATACGTAAGAACGTTGCAACATCTAGTACCCTGAGGTCATAAGACTGTCAAAGACTCCTCCTTGAACCTCCCAAATTGAAAGCTTTTATTATGACTTGGCCTTTTAATGTAACTTGGGCACTAGACCAAGGGCGTCATTGTCACTCGAGCGCAACGTTAGGTGGGGATGTCAATATCACTTTCGTCACACCAATTTGTTTTAGTATGAATCTGCCTGGTACTTATGAATGAATGTTTTCAAAGTAAACCCGTTTCATCAATAAGAAAAAAAACGGGTTGGACGCATATGTCCCTTTCCCTTTGGACGATAAAACCATGCGAGTGCTGTATCAAGTATAACTCACGAAAATCTTGTTAAAATTTTGTCAACTTTTCAACTTTTTGGCATCCCTGCTTTTCAATGAAAAAAAATAAGGTACTATTACTTAAATATAATAACTCCCTATGCCCCCTCTCTGGATACCATCTTGATAGGATACCGTCTCTGC
>JAPEVW010000044.1:860873-878373 GCA_027921565.1 Artemia sinica | reverse complement strand
AAGGCTGTTGTGTCTGCGTTTGCATCTTGGCTGGTAACTTGGAAAAAGTTTTCTGAATTATTTTGAGGTCTTTTCTTGTTGTTGTTTACACTCTAAAATTAGTTTTTTTTTTGTCAATTAGTATTTGTATGACCTTCTCCAATTGTTAGAATAAGCCCTCTTCACTGGGTATTCTCACCAGCGCCATCTTTTTTCTCGGGTAGATTGGCACGCCATCTACAGTTTCAATTTTATATTGTGCCATTTTTGATTCTTTATCGTTAAGAAGTGTACTGGGAACTAGCAGAAGAGGGGAAGGAACCTCCCGCAAGCGACGTATTGTACCCGCCGGTATTAAGTTACCCGTAAATTGCGGGGAACAGTTGAGGGGGTCCTTACACTTCCCTTGTTCCTAGGTTCCTTCGTTGCCGAGCTGTATTTCATTTCGTACGAAGATGCCGCCCGATCGACTAGTCCTGAATGCGGGTTTTAAATTTTGCTGTACGGGCAAGGAGTACAGGAAATACGTCTGCTGACATTATCCAAACTGGTTGCGGATTTTTTCCTGAAGAGAAAATTAATGAAGCAAAGAAGTTTATTTGGTCCGAGGGACAGATGTCTACCCGCCAAACGGATAGGCAGAAGAAAGCGGATACGTTTGCGGACATTCTGAAAGTGTTGGATTACTGTGATAAGAATAATGTCCAGCTACCGAAGTTCGTCATATATGAGCCGGATGAAGTACCCTCTATTCCTGGTGAAGTTACAGCGACTCTTTCGCGCAAAGTAAATGACTTGTGCCTAGAGTTCCGGAACTTCGTCTCAGCCCAAAGCTACGCTGTTCCGAGTATGTCTGCAACTACTGAAGTTTCTATCAACAGTGTCTCTATCAATAATGGTCATGCTCATGTCAGTACTAAGCCATCCTATGCCGTTGTACTGAAAGACCTACCAGAGACTCTAGACAACCCAATTGCTCGTAAGGGTTTCGTGGATAGTTTATGTCCAAATTCTGACGACATTAGCGAACTTCGCAAGACTAAACAGGACTGGAAGCTCTACGTCAAGTCAAAGGCGACTGCAGAGAAGATTATGGAAAATATGAGGTCTAGGACACCCACGGTTACAGCGTCACTGAAGGAGCGCTTGTTCATCGGAGTTCTAAAACGAGTCCCAAATAGTATGTCCCACACGGATGTCGAAACTATTGTCCCAAATGCCGTAAAAGCAGTGGAAATAGGAAAATACGAACATTCGAAAGTATTCAAGGTGTACTTTGAATCCAGAAAGAATCTAGACCGTTTTCTCGCGGACTCCGTCCGCGTTGGCTACGAGAAGCTGCCTGCCGAGGAATTTAATTTCCTACCGAAACGTTGCTACTCCTGTCATGGACTCGGTCATGTGGCGGCAGATTGCGCCGCATCTCCCATCTGTGGCCGCTGTGGTGGCACTGACCACGTATCTAGTAAGGACAATAAGTGCAACAACGATATGTTCTGTATCACATGCAAAAAAAAGAGGTCATACATGTTACAGTGTTCGGTGCCCTTCAATAGACCTACCCCAGCGAAGAAATGAATCGAGGACCCTTAGCCTCTTATGCGATTGCCTCGTGGAATATAAATGGAAATCTGTTAAGTCGGTCTGTGTTTTTTGAAGGACTTTTATCGAAGTGTGACACATAGTGTGTATTCAAGAACATTTTGCAAACACTTTGAGCCTGAGCCTTTTGGAACTATCAACTAATCACAAAGTGTTCTCGGTTGCTGCGCGCCGCTCTCAGTCTCATGTGCCGGCCTTGTGGTGGTCTAGCGACTTATGTGAAGTCATGTTTTACTTCTCTGTCTTTGATTCAGCAAGTGACTTTTTAGCGGTTAGAATCCAGAATGTGGTTGTGCTGAATGTATATACTTACCCACGAACTATCGCGATGACCGTTCTGAGAGACTTTTTGCCATTAGTGTCGCTCGTTTATCTAAGTGCTTGGGAAAAATAAAAGAGCAGGGCTTATGCTGCATCGTGACTGGTGACTTCAATTGTGACCTAACTGACTCACTTAATTCTTCTGGTGATTCTGTTCGTCCAAGTATTATCTTCGGTCTGTTTGATGATGATTACTTGGTTGCGCCGAAGAATAAGAGTTTTACTTACGTCCATAATTCGGGTAGCACATCTAATTTAGACCATGTTTGGTCACACGCGATCTGTAACTATTGTGGAAGTTGGTGTTAGTGATTCTAGTTTTACGTCAGATCATTTTCCTCTGTTTTTTAGTGCTCGGTTTTGATGATGTCGGTCCCTTCTTTTATCCCGTTTGCTAAAAAGCGATCTGTGTTTTATATTAGTGATTGGGATAGGGCGTCATCTGATCTCTTCCAGAATGCGTGTAATGATATTCTGGCGAAAAATTCGCGTACCGTTTGATTTATTAATGCGGAGTTCAAAACAGAATATGCGGGATTCTCGAATTCGGCTGAATCTATATTGTAGTGAACTTACTCATGCCCTATCCCTTGCAGAAAAATCCGCGGTACCCATTAGGCGAGTAAAAATCTGGAACCGAAGAGCCCGGTTGGTCAACTAATAGTAACTTGCGCAATGCTTGCTTTTCTGCTAAATTTTGGCTCTCGGTCTGGATTGAAGCAGATAAGCCGCGGGATGGGTGGCTGAGAAAACTGTACATCTATACGAAACGTCAGTTTGCAAAGCAGCTCTCTATGCATCGGAATTCGATTATTTCGTCTTGTTCGGAAGAAGTTCGGTCGCGGCCTAATAAGCTGTGGTCTAGTCTTGTGAAAGAAGCGCCAAGTCAAACCCCGTCTCTTATACCACTTTCTTCATGGATTGAGCATTATAAAAAAGAATTTTCTGCTCCGGATCCCCATCTTCAAAATAGTTATAAAGCGAGACTCCAAGATTTCTTTGAGCATGCATCTAGTCCGGGACCGATTATTACAAAGAGTCTGATTATTTCTGCAATTGGGAAACTGAAGAAAAAAAAAGTCTAGAGGATATGACGGGATTTCTGCACAACATTTGTCGTTTGTGTGGGGGTATGTTTATTGAGCATTTGGTCCTCCTTTACCAAATGATATTTAATTTGGGAATTGTGCCCGATTCTTTTTCAATTGGATGTCTGACTCCTATCCCAAAGAAAAATAATCCTCCTTCCGATTGTTCGTCTTTTCGCCCAATAACGGTTTCAACTGTTTTTTGTAAAATATTTGAAAATCTGATTATTGAGGAGCTTCGTACTAAATGTACAGTTCAGGCCCATCAGTTCGGTTTCAGTCTCGCCTCGGGTGCGGCCATGCTCTTTCTGCTTTAGTATCCGCTTTAGTTGACGCAGAAGACCGCGGTGAAAGCATCGCTTTAGCCACTCATGATGTAAGGCGCGCGTTTGATTCGCTTCTCCACGAGGAGATTATACTGGATATGGGTTTTGGCCGGTTGTTGATCCCTGCTCTCTCTAGCCCCACTGGCTGACATGTACGAAAATCTAAAAGCAGAACTTAAACTTCCTTTACCAGCGAGTGAGTGCACTAGCCTGTTGAATGATGTTGCTGTTTCTCCGCGTGGTAATCCCCTTCTCCCGGTAAAGAAGGGGGTAAGACAAGGTGCCATTTCGTCTCCGACAGCATTTAATAACAGTATCGTAAAGCCGCAATCGAAGTCACTTATGACTTACATTCTGCGCGGTGTGGATTTATCTTTGATTGGTTATGCGGACGATGTACTGAACCTGAGCCGCTTTCTGCAAGGACTAGAAGATAATTTTACTCGACTACAACAAGAGTATGCTCAGATTAGACTTCAGTTTAATGCCGACAAGTCTGAAGTACTGCTGTTTAATTCGAAATCTGATGCTGGTCGAAGCATCACACTTGGTGTTTCTACTGTTGGGCTCGCCGGTGGCATTGTATATCTGGGCCTTCCTATTGGACGGTCAATACTAGAGACGCGGCGGTTACTGTTTTCTCATTTTCAGAAGCGGGTTTCATTTACGTATAGCCGTATTGTGGCAAATAAGCGGAAGTTTGACCGTCGTCTGCTGGCCCGGGTGTACAATGCTATGGTTTTGCCCCATTATTTGTACCTCAGCCCATTCTGGCGTATATTTACGGCTACAGATAGACTGAAATTGCGTTCAGTGTACTATAAGTATGCAAAGTTTTTGTTGCGTTTACCACCATGGACAAGCAATCGATATGTTTCGCATCGGTACGGCATCATGAATCCTGAAGAAGCTATCCTAGCGCAGATTACTCGATATAATTTGACACTTAAGTCCCATCCCTGGCTATGATTCTCCAGCAGTAGTTGGCATAAGCTGTTGGTTGTTGTGTTTGGTTTTTTTTTTTTTTTTTTTTTTGTTTGTTTCAGAAGAATTAGTGTTTTTGCGTTTTTTTCTTGTCTTTTGTTGTGCTCCATCTGTTTTTAATTGATGGGTAATAAATGCATTCATTCATTCATATATATATATATATATATATATATATATATATATATATATATATATATATATAATATATATATATATATATATATATATATATATATATATATATGTGTGTTAGTTTAATGGTATTATGTGCTTTATCATGTTTTTGTTTTGTAATTTTGCATTGTTATGGTTATGTATTATTATCATGTGCTGTTATTTTGTGTGATTTTCCTTTTTTTTTGCCATGGCCCAAAGCGGCTTTTATTGCAATAAATATCTATCTATCTGTAACACTATTTTGAAATTGGTAATTCCCATTCAGATTCAATTGAACAGTAATTTGTAATCAAAAGTTTTGAGAATTTCGAGTAAGAGCCTTGACACTCCTCAAAAATGAAATCAAATTGTATCAAAAGTGCTGAAATTACCCTTTACAAAAACCATCAACTGAAGTTTACAGCTATTTCATCTTGAATAACAAGGAAAATTGTATTATTGCATGTATAGAATTAATGTGTTTTTTTACCTCAAAGATCACCACTCCTTGAAGAAACAGCCTCACAACTAACAGGTTAGAGCCACTGTCCCTAAAGTCTCTATTGGTGGTTTTATCCATTATGCTGTTACAAGGGTACACAACAGGGGTGGATTCAGTTTTTTTTTTTAGGGGGGGGGGGGCAAAATAGGTTGATCCGAAAAAAAAATTAGGGGGGGGGGGGGCGCAAAATAGGTTGATCCGAAAAACTTGCGTTAGGAGCAAGTTTAATTAACGCAAACTTGAGTTAATTAAGTGAATTAGACTACTACCCCCTCGCCCCCCCCCCTCTGGATCCGCCACTGGTACATAATAAAAAAACAGAAAGAGCCCACAGTGAAAGTAATTATTGTTGAAAAAAGGCTTGAAGACAGTGAGTGCAACTAAAAAACTAAACCTGTGATATTGAATTTAAAGGGGTGGCAATTCGTGTAAAACCTATGAAAAGCCAAGTTGGCTTATAAGACTGACAAGCAAAAAATTATACTGCCTAGTGTAAATAACAAGATAAAAAATAAGTTATTTAAAAATTGGCCGTGCTTCCATTATTATAGTCAATCTTATCTATAAACAGTGCTTATGGATGTGCTGTCTTCTAATTGGGGTTTTTTTTTTTTTTTTTATTTACAGTGCCTTTTGGATGAGCACATTCACAGGGATTTATTTCAAGGGACGGCCTCAAATTCGAAAAAACTTATAAGAAACCAGGCAAATTTGTGGGGAAACGCAGGAAATAGTTTAGAATATTGTTTACTGCACAATTTTTTTTTTTTAGGGGGGGGGGAGAGTGGGACTGAAAGCTTCTCTTGTATCTAAATAATTCTTTAGAATAACTTCAACATCCAATTTTTATAAATTATTGAACATAGACCTATTTTGTTTTTGTTGAACATTATTCGAAAATTTTATACAGAAAATCTGCAATTTCCTGAGCAATGGATAATGTTTCACTTTTGTGTTTTTTAGGTTGAGAAGGCTTTGATAGATGGAGGTGCTAAAAAAACCAAGCTCTATTAGTGGGCTTATGACCCATCTGATTGCAGGAGAAAATCCAGATCCTACAGATATAGAAGAAACCTTGGATCTCTACAATAAGCCAGTTGTTACTCCCAAATGGGTTTTACACTCAGTTTACGCCCAAAAATTACTACCGTATGTATTGCAAACAGTTTTGCTGTCTGTTTAGTCCATTCAGGAGGTCTAAACTCTTGATGAAGAGTTTCGAAATAATTTCTTAATAATAGGGGAAAAAAATATGATGAATTTCCATTTTTTTTTTTACCTTTTCTTTGATCTCTTGGAAAAAATGAATCGAGTTATTTAAGCTCGTTCATAGTAATGTAACACATGAAATGAAAATATATTTTGATAGTCAATTTGACCTATCAAATTTTTGGTAAATTTTGAGTATTTTTGGGAAAAAATGTTCTGGAGTTCTTACACTTTTTATCAAGAAGTAAAAAATAATTTCATTTCTCAAAATTTATTTTTTTTGCTTAAATTGTAAATTGCTGTAGGAAATTGAGTTTTGAACAAGCCTCAGCTTTTGTAATCTCTAATTATTACAATAAGCCCCAGTACTCCATCACAAACTGACTGAAAGTAAGAGAAAAATATTCCTCAAAAAACAATTTAGATTATCGTTTGATTATTACTTCTGTTTTGCTGCTGGTGCAGCTGGGTTGCGTTATTTTGTTGCTCAATAGAGAATAAGCATTCATATCGAACTTTCATTGATTAACTGGGTTTTTAGAATCGCTGCAATATTCCATTCATCTTGATGTCCTAATTAAATACAATCATTTTTTAACAATCAACAGACAGATTTTTCATTTTCTTTGCAGGTTATCTGCAGTCCTCTGGGGATGTGAATACATTTTAAGGAATAGAAAAATTTTATACATGCACAATAATGATACTGTGTGTAATAGAGCTGTTCCTAGGGTTGGTTTTGCCTTTGGCAAAATAATTACTTTACTACTTACCCCCTCCCTACTCAAATATAAGCAAAAAAAAGCCAAATCAAAGTGGAAAATCGGATCAAAGTGGGCAATTCTCCAGCCGCAATGCCCCCGGCCACGGCGCCTGGGGCAACTTCCTGGGTTGCTCCCCCTCCCCCTAGGATCAGCTCTGCTGTGAAATGTGCCCATGTCTCTTCCTAAGATTTTTCATTATTTGGTAATGATATTAACCCTCGAGTAAACAAGGTAAACTTTCTATGTTAACCGTGTTGATTATTTCCCTCCCTTTCAGAATCATAATAATCACACTTTCTGTTATTTTAAGGCCCTCCACATATCTGCAGTACCTCGGGATCATGCCGAAGGATGCTGTTGGAACCCTCAGACAGTGCTGGGGGGGTGGGGGGGGGGGCAATGTGGATTTTTGTTGGATGGCAGGAGGGGGTGGGCTAAAAATGTTGTGTCTTCAATCAGCTGAAATGTTTTGCGCTGTTACCTATGGGAATTAAAGTCTTTTCGTAGCTAAGTAGCAAGGCATATCAAAAGACACTATATGGCACCATGTTATGAAAATAGCGTATCTGCAAAATCTCAAAACGGATTTGGGTATCCAGTTGAGAGTTTCAGGGAGTGTTAGGGAAGGGAAGTGTACCCCAGATTTGTATTGGGGGTAGGGGGAAAGAGGGAGGACCAAAAAATATTTTTTTATTCAATTAAACGATTTAACACTCTTAAGACCCTATGGGACCTATAATTTATTCATAGATTATGTACCAAGGTGAATCAAAGGACACAATTTGTTGACAGGTTATCAAAACAGTGTGTCTGAAATAGCCTTGAAATGGCTTAGGAGGTCAAACTATCTATCAGGGAGGGTTTAGGTGGGTAAATGAGACATCGAATCTTGACTTCTGGGGGGGGGGGAGAAGGATCTAAAGGTTTTGGTCTTTCTTCTGTTTTGAAATTTTTTGGCACCATAAGCTTCTGTGGCAGTACAAATCTATGCCTGGTGAAATAGATAATGTAGACAAAAAGTACTGTGTGTACCCAGGTTATGAGCTTAGCATATATGCATTATCCCATGAAGGGGGTGGGGTGGAGGTAAATTTAAATTTTTCAGTTGCCTTTGGAGGGCTAACTGGACCTTGAATTTTGACTTGGAGAGGGGCAGAGATACATCAAAAGAAACTATCTATGTTATCTACCGGCGTAGTTTGTAACTTCTTGGGAATGAATTGTACAGATTGAGGTGCAACTTTCAGAGTGTCGAGGGAAGAGAAGGCAAAGAGACTTCACATATTGTGGTTAGACTGAAAAGATGAGGGGACAATAAATTTGTATCTTTGATCTGCCTAAAAGTTTTAGAACTATTAGGCCCAGTGGAACTTAAATATATTCATTGTGAAGTTGTGAGGCGAATGAAAAAGACAGTGTATGCACCCAGGCTATCAAAATAGTGTATTGACGAATGGGGGATGGACTTAAAACTTTCATGAAGTGTTTAGGGAGGGCAAGGGGACATCAAATATTATTTTTATGGAAAGGAGTAAAACGTGCGTAACTTTTTTGTCTCTAAATATTTGTTTGCCCATTTGACGGAGACAATTTGTCTGTCTCTAATAGTCTTGTAACTCACAAAACATCTAGACAAGGTCGGGTAGACCTCAATTGAGACTAAAATACTTCCAAGATTGGTTGTGTTCATATGTGACCCCTTAAGACTGAGCCAGAATTTTCTGTTTTTTCACATTGGAATAAATTTGCAAGGCATGTCGACAGGGGTCCTAAATGAAGACAGAGCTATACAAAAAATTATGGGCTAGCATCTCTGATGGGCTAGCAACTTGCTGAGCATGTATAGCCTACTGGGCCAAACGAACAAAAGAGGGTAAAAAATATTTTCAAAAGTTTGAGTTTTATTGTTTTATTATCTATTTCATGGCCAATCATTTTTTTTTTTTTCTCGGTTCAACATTAAACTTTCAGGGTAAATAGACTTGACGAAGGGAACTTTAACGAGGACAACAAATTTGGAAGGAAAATTTGATTGTATTGAAATCAATTTCCGACGTTAAAAATTAATTTTATTTATGCTTGTCTGCCTCAAATTTCAGGCCAGGTAGATACATTTAGTAAAATTCTTGGGAACTTCAATTACGAAAACAAAAAGGAAAAAGACATGGGTAATGCCCTTTTTTCAAAAAAAAAGATTATTGTCATAAATGACCTTGGCGTGCATTTATTTACACAAACAAAGAGTTACATATAAAGACTAGTTTAATAAAATAATGGATCATGATTTTGATACATGTATATCTATGTATGTGAACAATGCTCCCCTTCCCAAAGCAAAATATATTTTAAATACTTTATTGTTCATAGTTATAACACCAAAAGAGTAAAAACTGCTGAAACTTCCAGCAGTTAATATCATTATATATTGAACAATCCATCTACTTTCGTTAGTTCATTCCAGTAATCTCTTGTTATTATGGTAATTTTCGTTTCTTTTTTTATGTTTTGACAAATATTTACCACACTATTCAAAATATAAATTGTTTTCAGCAGAATGCAAGTGAATCTCACGGGTAGGCAAATGACATGAGAAAAGGCAAAATGTATTTGTCAAAATCTAGGGGGAGGGGCAAAATGTATTTTTCAAAGTATAGGGGGGGGGGGGATTTGTAGTTTTTCTCATTTTTTTCGATGAAAATTCTGAAAGAAAAGCGTTTTCCAATGAAAATACCAAAAAGGTATATTCATAATTCAGAGTTGGACGGTGCCCTCCCTCAATTGGCGCTCTGTACTCAAGGCGTTTAGAGGATTTGAAAGGGTGTTATTGTTGATCTTTGGACAAATAAAAACACACTGCTCGGAATATAAAATCGTTTACAGTAAAGCGCTAATCACTCTTTGGCCTTTAGAAGGCTTAGGGATCAATTTGGGTTCATTTTAAGTTTGACTTGATTATTCATCTTAATTTATGTTGTGTTTTAAGATTCATTAATTCGTTTACAGCAGTATAACTGATATCTTTATATTTGATGTGATTATTCAGTTTAATATCCGGTCACTTTGGGTTTTATTTATTCATTAATAGCCATTTAATATTTTTGAACTACTAAATGACTTTATATCTGCTTGTCTTGAAGTTTTTTTTTTTTTTTTTTTTCAAATACAGCACTGCTAGGGTTAATCCAGCTTAACTCTCCCTGCTGGAATGGTAAGGATAGGCTGATTTTGCTTATACCAAGATTTTAACTATAACTAGGGCTTAATTGATCCATCCGAAACTTTTCTACCAATTAGAAAATTTTATTAAAGGTCTGATTGGCTAAAATCTGGTAGGTTCTCTTTTCTGGTAGTTGCCAGAAAACCTGGCTCAAATCTGGTAGTTCCCCCTCCGCATGTTCTCTATCCTGCTCCTCTTATTCGAGATTTTGAAATTTGTGATTTTTCTTTAGTTTGCGTTTTGTATTTTAACTATTGTAAATTTTTACTTGATTTTCTATTTTTTTTAGTAACGCTGAATTAGTTTTGAGATTTAAAGCTAGAGCCGGTGGAACAGTTATGAAGAAGATAAATAATTTTTATTGTAAGCTTGAAAGTTCTCTCTATTTATAACCTTTTCCCTTTTTTCCAGAAATTAAATAATGTTTGATTTTTTATGTATGTTATTCAGCATGTTTTTAAGCCTATTGTAAATCAATGCTTTGTTTCATTTGTCGAAGTATTTTATTTAGTTTTTGCAATTTCGTTTATGTATTTTATATACTCCTCGATCTTGAGGGAAATAAATAAATAAAAAAAGTAAATTAGCATTAGTTAAGTCTCGCTATTAGTAAATTTTTATGAATGGGTCTTTACAATTTTAGTTTCTTACCGTTTAATTTTCATCTTCAAGGGTTGAGGTGTTCCGACATGAGCAAGGACTCTTTTCAAAATTCAACTTTTGCCTTCTTAATTCTCCGATAGAAGACGTGAGAAATCTTTGGGCAATGATTGCATATCATGGTGGTCGGAGCTGTTTTCAACTGACTGATGATGTTACTCATGTGATTGTTACCAGTACAGAAGATGTAAGGGAGCGTACTTTTTTTTTTTACTAACGCGCGTAGGATTTTTAAGGGTGTTAAATTGTAATTTATTTCAGCTGTAACTGATGAAGGTATTTTCAACAGAAAGATGATGTTATTCATGTAATTGTTACCAGTGCAGAAGATGTAAGGGAGCGTACTTTTTTTTTTACCGACGTGTAGGATTTTTAAGGGTGTTAAATTGTAACTGATTTCAGCTGTAACTGATGAAGCTGTTTTCAATTGAAAGATGATGTTATTCATGTAATTGTTACCAGTGCAGAATATGTAAGGCAGCGTACTTTTTTTTACCAACGCGTAGGATTTTTAAGGGTGTTAAATCGTAACTGATTTCAGCTGTAACTGATGAAGCTGTTTTCAACTGAAAGATGATGTTATTCATGTAATTGTTACCAGTGCAGAAGATGTAAGGGAGCGTAATTTTTTTTACCAACGCGTAGGATTTTTAAGGGTGCTAAATTGTAACTGATTTCAGCTGTAACTGATGAAGCTGTTTTCAGTTGAAAGATGATGTTATTCATGTAATTGTTACCAGTGCAGAAGATGTAAGGGAGCGTACTTTTTTTACCAACGCGTAGGATTTTTAAGGGTGTTAAATTATAACTGATTTCAGCTTTCTGCTGGATTTTCGATTCAATCCAATTTTAGCACGAAATCTCAAATCCAGATAATGCAATTTGCTTGCAAAATTAATGCAGACAGGTCTGTCGTCTATTTGATAATTATGCACTTAGCAGGATGCAACTAAGTATGTAGTTAGTATAATTTTAAGAATTATGTAAAGTCTAAAAGGCTCCTAGTGTAGATTTTGGATTTTAAAGTGTTTATGCTGATTTTTAACCCACTCCTTATTGGCCAACTTATTTCAAAATAGACTCCTATCTGATATTTTGATGCACTCTTGTGATAAAGGCGAAAATAAAATACACCCAGAACGATTTGGTTGACAATTACGCCCTTGTACATAAAACATACAGTAAGTTAATATTCTTTGTGGCTAAATTATAGGCAAATGAGTTTTTAAATTAAATTTTGAATAAAAAATTTTTGGGGGGGGAAAAATAGTTTAGCGCATACATAATGCAAAAGACTAAGGATTTACTTGAATATTTACCTGAATAGTAATATATTACGCCCTTACCTAATTTTTCGACAAATGAACAAATTAGGGTTTGAAGACTATTTTTTTATGGCCTCCGCAATTAATTCTAAAAAATGATTATGCTATAATAAAAAAATCCTTAAGATGTATGAAATGTCATATTTAAAAATAAAAGAATGAAAGGACTAGGGCCAAAACAATAGAGTCTACTACAGCTACTAGCAACTTGCCGCAGCACAAAGCTATGTCACGTTCTTGGCTATATTTCAAGGTTGCACCTTAACCACGGCCTATAGTAACCAGAATTTAAAAAAAAGGGGGCTTTGAAATAGTTGTCTAGCGATAAATATTTCCAATGTACTGCTTTTTTGAAATCACAGTTTTTGTTCAAATTCAGTTAAGCAGTAACCTGAAATTTTCAGGAATTTGTAATAAGAGCCTGATACTCATCAAAAATGAAATCAAATTTAAATCGAAAGTACACCGTTGAAATTACCACTTTTGAAAATTTTTTGCCGGGACTTCGTTCCGGCAAAAAGTCGTTCACCTTAAATAACTAGGAAAATTGAGCTTTTGTATGTGCAGCACTAATACATTTTCCTTCTTTTTTTTTACCTCAAGGATTGCCATCCCTTGATGGAGAGGGCCTTGCAATAGGCAAGTTAGAGCCTCCATCCTCTGTTCGAGGGGGGTTTACACACAGAAAACTTAAAAAAAAAAAACATCATAGATTTGTTTACATGCATTTTTGTTATATTTTACGGGTAGGACAAAAATTTCTTGGGGTTCAAACTAACCCCTCCCCCTGGATACGGTATTGGATGTACAACAACAAAAAAGGACGGAAGAAAAAAAGAATTAACACGCAGTGAAAGCACTGATTGATGAAAAAGTTTGAAGACAATGAGTGCAACTAAAAACATAAAATTTTGACCTCGAGCTTAAAGGGGTGCCATTTGACGTAGGTTATTTTATACGTAAGGGGTGTTATTCGCGACAAGCCGCGAATTACTGGTAAAAAGGTGCCAGTCGCGAAAAAAAAATGAAAAGTGAAGCTGGCGTAGACGACAGACTGGTGAAATTTTAGTGACAAGTAGCGAATACTGAGCGAACCAAGTTATTTAGAAATTGACGACGCTTCCATTGTCACAATCAATTCTTATCTGTATAAACCAGCGTTAATTATGGATCTCAGTCATTTATTTTTTTGCAAGGGTTTCAATAATGCTATTCTCTTCTTGAAGTAATTGACAGTTAAACAAAGAGAAAAGCCTAAATTGGAAGTTTTTTGAAGTCATGATAATAATAATTTCAATTTTACGCTAAAAACCACAAGCCAGAAAGACTTTCTACTATATGGTTGGATTTGCTTTCCATGTCTATCCAATTCTTGTCTTCTTGCAGATAACATTCTAGTCCAATCAGTTGATAGCTTTCATGAAAACTTCCTCATGGCAAGATCCTTCATATAGCCCCCGACCCTCTCCTTCCCCACCTCAGTCGCGAAAAATAGAAATAGACAATAGAAATCCAAGCCGACTCAGCTTTCCGTCGTGCGAGAAAAGTACTGAAATTTCCGATATAAAGACGAATTATTTGGCATTCAGGAAATGTATGGATTTCACACTTGTCTTACAATATTGTAATAATAAATTGTAAGTGTATATGAAATATGATAAATTGTAAGTCTTAAAACATCGTGAATTCTTTCTTTTTAATACCTTACCTTGGACCTTAGATGGCCCAGAGCCAGGAATGGGCATAGAACGTGTAGGAAACCTCTCTAGAAATCTTGATGCTTATCTGCATTCTTGTCGTCATTCCACTGCGGTTTGAAAGACAGCTCCGCGCTTATCAGGTCCTGTTCACACTACCGTCGTAAGGCATGTCTTTCCTATTTATTGTTTTCCTATTTTATATCTTTCCACTGATAAACTGTATTTGGGAGTCGATCGTCTGGCACACGTAGGACATGCCTCAAGTACGTCCCATCTCGTATGTGGCCAGCGATTCATTTCCGAACCTCTATGTTGGTGACGTATCCTACCATCAGTTGTCCAGGACTTCTCAGGTGTATGTTTTCAAAGGCTACATGTTTCTCCAGTGTGTCTTTTAGAAGCTGAAGCGTCAGGCGCATAGAGTAATTACTATGCGCCAGACTGGGTTAAACTTCTTAAAAGGCGATGTCTGGCATATGAAGGAAATGCCTAAAGTACATCCATCTCGTATGCGTTCACCGGTTCGTTTGCGAACTTCTATGTTGCTGACCTTTTCCTCTTTAAAAATGGTACTAATTTTTCTCCCTTCATGTCATACATTTTCATACTTATCTTCTTCCAGTTAACAACTTTAACCCTGACTTATTACAAAATCTGCGAAAGGAACACTGCTGTCTTACGAAAAAAATAAATATCCTCCATTTATCTAAATTGGTCACAAAATTCATGAATTTTGTTCATAGACACTGAGTGTTGTCTGACGAATTGGTGTTATTTAGAACCAAAGGCAGAAAATCACTTATCACTACAAACTTATCACTATATAATAAAATAACTCTGCATCCAACTAATGACATTGGTGGCGACACGCTGTGGTTACAACTGCGTTAGCTGGGTGTTCTCTTTGAAGTCGCACACAAATAATCAGGTTGGTGGCGCGCCAATTAGCGGCATGGCTTTAGTGTGTTTTTCATAGTATAGGCGGAGTGATTTTAATTTTAAGTTTTTCTATGACTATAAAAAAAAATCTTTTCAAAATCTTGGAGGAGTGCAAAAAATATGGGGGGAAATTACTTAACTACGATAAAAATTTGTATCTGGACCTAGCGAATCAATCATAACCCAATACAGCCATGTTTTGATTGGCGGTTAAAATTATTTTTTATGTATTTTTGTTGGCAATATTTTGGCATTGTTAGCGGCTTGGTGACATGCCGCTGAACTTTGTAGCTACTCTTCTCGTTAAAACGATGAAGGCTCCCTGTAAACGGACTTAAAAGGTGTCCACGAGGATAATTTTAGCTGCGAAATTGCTTTTGAGAATTACTGGGAGATTCTGTTTCGTAACATCTCTTTGCCTGATTTATTATAAAATCTGCTAAAGGAACACTGCTGTCTTACGAAAAAAATAAATATCCTCCATTTATCTAAATTGGTCACAAAATTCATGAATTTTGTTCATAGACACAGAGTGTTGTCTGACGAATTGATGTTATTTAGAACCAAAGGCAGAAAATCACTTATCACTACAAACTTATCACTATATAATAAATTAACTCTGCATCCAACTAATGACATTGGTGGCGACACGCTGTGGTTACAACTGCGTTAGCTGGGTGTTCTCTTTGAAGTCGCACACCAATAATTAGGTTGGTGGCGCGTCAATTAGCGGCATGGCTTTAGTGTGTTTTCATAGTATAGGCCGAGTGATTTTAATTTTAAGTTTTTTCTATGACTATAAAAAAAATCTTTTCAAAATCTTGGGAGGAGTGCAAAAAATATGGGGGGAAATTACTTTAACTACGATAAAAAATTGCATCTGGACCTCGCGAATCAATCATAACCCAATACAGCCATGTTTTGATTGGCGGTTAAAATTATTTTTTATGTATTTTTGTTGGCAATATTTTTTGGCATTGTTAGCGGCTTGGTGACATGCCGCTGAACTTTGTAGCTGCTCTTTTTTTAAAAACGATGAAGGCTTCCTGTAAACGGGACTTAAAAGGTGTCCACGAGGATAATTTTAGCTGCGAAATTGCTTTTGAGAATTACTGGGGGATTCTGTTTCGTAACATCTCTTTGCAATTCTTCGTTGAAGGTAATAAATCGGGGAAGGGGGTACAGCGGAGACTTAGCCACAGAAAAAAATCCTTTTGACCACCCTTTTGTGTGGCATCATGCTTCAGGATAGGTTTAGCATATGTCTTCATTCAATTCAAAACTTCATTCAGTTTGACAAAGAGTATGTATTCTGCTCAATTTTAAAAGTTTCGTTTTGTATCATCCAGATCAACATGAAGGAAGATTTATCACCCAAATCTCGTTTCATTGTTACTAAGCACATAGTATGGATACTTAGAGAGTGATATATCTAGTCGCATTGTAATATTCGTATGAATATTACAGAGGGGAGATATCCCCTCCCCACTCTTGGAGAAATTTAGACATCGCATGTTGAAAAATCGCGTTTGGAATCGGAGCAAAGCCGGGTGTAAATTTGAAGAATTTTACTTTGAAGTCTCGGGCTCCATAAGCTTCAATTTGCTGTATTTTACGCTCATCAGCAATGTTAAAAGAGCAACGGCGAAGTGCTTATATGGACTCGTACTTAAAGTTTGCAAGTGTGTGAATCTATACTTAAAAACCGGTTCTATTGATCTAAAAACGTAGTCCTTTAATGTAGAGAGGGCAGGAACTTTTCTTTTTTAGCAGTTTTGTGAATTGTTTTATTAATGATAACATAAAAACTTTTATATGCGTGGTATTTTTGTATTTATCCCAGCATAAAAAAACGTACGAGACAAGTGATTTTATGTTTGTTTAAATCTTGAAAGACTTTCTATCCAATGTAGTTATCAATACTACTTAAGTATTATTTTTTTCTAGGTTTTATACGGAAAGGTAACTGGGATAGACCGCGAAGTAAAAGTGATAACCCCCGATTGGATTGTTGATTGTGTGTCTTCTCGGAAGCTCCACAATGAAAAAGACTATAGCCGGCTCTGTTGATACAGCCTCCAAGAAAAGAAACCATTGCTCCGAAAGAGCCAACACCACCACCTTATTTGGTAAAAGAGCATCCAACATTATCACAAGTTTTGAAAGAACCTCTGCCTGTATCCCACCCTGTGAAAGAACCTATACCTCAGCCTCATCATGCAAGAGAATCAATGCCTCCGTCTCAAATATTGGTTAAACAAGAGCCAAATCAAGTGGATATACAAGAACAGATTGAAAAACTAGGAATGGAGCAGAATTCTAGGAACGAAATGCAGCCATTATCGCAGCAGGCGGCTCAAAAGCAGCAAGTGCTGCAAAAAAGATATTATTCGGTCTGAGCAAAAACCGGTTGCTCAACAACTTGCTGGAACTGAGCAAATCCGCCAACAGCAGCAACAGCCAGTTCACAAGCTCAAAATGCCCAACAAGTACCCCAAGAAAAGCAATTAACGCCGCAACAGTACCATTTACAGCAGATTCAGCTTGCTGTGCAGCAACATCTGAGCTTGTTGGCAAAACTCTCCAATTAGTAATGAGCAGAAGGCTACCATGACTCAGAAGTTCCAGCTTTGTAAAGATACAAATGAATTACAACTGTGTATTATTACTGTGAGAAAGCTACTGGTTGAACACAACGTGTTACCAGCATCTGTATTACAAGATC
>JAPEVW010000044.1:795873-855873 GCA_027921565.1 Artemia sinica | reverse complement strand
ACTTTTGACCATCCATCAGGGGCCATTGGAAGAGCAGATCGTTCCCGAATGGGCGAAATGGGGTCATAGGGAAAGGACGAAAGGAGATCAAAACTTGGTGGAAGGGAGTAAAGAGTGAAGCTTTCATCATATTGGGATCCGGGAGGAGCAGGCGCATCAATGCTGACGTCATGTGACTTATTGCTGCAATCATTTGTTAGAAGTAGCAGTGTCGATGATTCTTAATAATGTTTATCTAATAATTATTTTTTTAATAACATTTTTGCTCTGTCTAGAATAAATCGGTGAAAACGAGCTATTTGATGTACGGTCTCATTTTTAAATTTAAAAGTACATTGGATATGACATTTTTTGTTCAAGTGAGCGCTCGAAAAATTTTCTAGGAATATGATATGAAAAATTAAATTCGAAAAATGCGTTTCTCATAAGAAATAGTGGATAAAATTGAGAAAGCTATCACAGGTTCGGGTTTAGCTTCAATCTTATCGTTTTAATGATTATGGATATTTACACTATTCTGAAGCCATGTGTAACAAAAAGAAACTTTATTCCTGCCTGTTCCTATTTGTACTTTCTTATTATTTTTGTCACAAAAATACACATTTATTGTAGGCCCAGTCTGTCACTTTTACCCAGCAAGTGCGTCAGAGTCAGCCAAGGAGTCAAGTGCCACAGGTTCAATCAAGGCAAGCTCCCCAAGAAGGTAGAAAACATCCCATCTCGCAAATGAGAATGCCATCAAACCTGCCACCCCATCTCCAGCAAGTAAGTATTCGCATTACTAATTATAAAATTGGATTAGCATAGACTGCTGCCCGCTTTTTGGCTCTCTGACTTTGTTTTACTGTTTTGGTTCTGGAAAGTAATTGGAAATAAGTTTGCTTATAGATTGTTTCTCAATCCCCTTTGTCATGTCCATGTTTTATACTTAATCTTATATTTTTTTTATTTCCTGTCCTACTCAGATCTTCTTCTCGCTAAATCTCGAAAGTCATTGAATTTTCTCCGTAATTTTGTGTATATGTCCCTACATGTATATGTGTATATGTATATGTATATGTATATTTATATGTGTATGTATATCTATATGTATATGCGTATATGTATATTTGTGTATATGTTCTCCCTATACTCCTTGTTTCTTTTCGTTTAAAGTATGCTCTCTATCCTTTGAAATGATTTCGTCTTTCAATGCAAAATGCAATAGAAAAAAAACGAGTGAACATCAATCGATTTAAAACAAAATCATTTCATTTTTGCAAAAAGTGTATAATATTGTATAGTAATTCCATCTCACTCTGTAACAGTCGAAGTACATGCTGCTCTTTAAATAAAACATGTAAGATTCAAAACAAAAAACTTTTGATTCCATTTCCAAGTATGAAAAGAAAAGAAATGTATTGAATATGTCTGAGCTAAACGTGAACTTATGGGAAGGGGTGCACGTTAGGCTTGAAGGTGTCACCGAAAACTAAAGGGTCACCAGTTTTTCCCCGTAATTTTTGGATTTGTTTTTTTGTAACGGCTGATTTTTGCTTGTTTTTGAAAATGCATCTGCCTTCGACTGAATTCCTGAGTACGTGTCTGGTTTGAGCAAATTGTGTTTTCAGTAAGGGGACAACTAAATTGTAAACTCATAGTTGGGAATTGAAGGGATGACAACTCTCTCTTCCTTACAGAGGGTTTTTCTTCCCAAATATATACTTTTCACTTTCGTTAAAACAACAACTAACTTTATCGAATCACACATAGAATTGGGGAGAACAAGTGGAGACATGTCTCAGGTAGACTTAAAGAGAAGGTTAATTAATAAAAAATAATAGTCCATTTTGGGATTTGGGAGTGTTTAAGTTTGACCCTGTGCAGTCAATTCACCTCTTCTATCATGTCTAATCGTGCTATCGTATTAGTTAAAACTAATATAAAAAAAAGTATTTTTTTGCGTTTTTGTCTTGTTCGCTTTGATTTTTTTTTTTTTTCACACTGTTCATATCAATTATATCCTGGATTTAGTATTAGCTTGTATTCGTCTATGTCTTTGTGTCTGTTTGTGCTTTTTAACTACATCTTTTTATCGATTTCAAACAAAATGGATATTTTTAGTTTTTTCTCTTTTTTTCATTTTTTAAACTTTTTCTTCAATTCTGTAGTCTAAAAATGCTGCAACTTATTAAGTTGCTACTCTTCTATTTTTGCGAAATATTTTTTCCTTTTCGGCGACTCATAATTGTAACGTCTAGCAAGGTGATAGCGCAATTTGCGAGGTGAAGATGGAAGGAAAAGGAAAGGTAAATTGAAAATTTATAGGGAAGATACCTGAAGCCATCGTATTTTGGTTCAAAAGATTTTTTCCAAGACCCTGTGGAAACTAGAAAAAAAAAACTCCACCTACGTAGATAATTTTGGAGACCACACTATCACAAAAAATACTAAATATTTTGGTCACATATGCAGTGACCGTCATTAGTAGTAAAACTCTACATCAGTTTTACTACTGATGACGGTCACTGTATATGTGACCGAAATATTTAGTATTTTTTTGTGAAATTTTATCACTGTTTGTGAAACACTGTTTATTAAAAGGATTTTATCCCTATTTGAACTTTTATTTAACTCCACCCACAAATGGTGTCCATTTTGGATAACCTCTTGGGTAAAGGGCTACATGTGATTTAGCATGTTTAGGCACTAAATTCCAAATTGATGTTTTCCTATTTTGCTTTTTCTTGAATTTAAATTGGGCGGGGGGGGGGGGTAATTAATTCCGTTTTTTGCCACCATTACACGCATAAGAATAGCACAATTTTGCAAATAGTTCGCGGCTCGTAAATTTGTGCTTAGTTGTGCAATCTTTGTGTTGCGATATCTATATTGGTTAATCACTAGTCGTATCTTTGAGCATGCATTTTTACTTTGTGTTCGCTCTGTTGCCATTTATGTTTTGCATGGTTTTATTTGTGTTTCTTAGGTTATTCGAGGTCAAAGTCCATCGAACAACCAAATCTCAAGAGGTGTTGTTCAGCAGCAATGGCGATTACAGCCTCCTCAGGCTCAGGTATTTATTAAATTTTTAAGTTTATTACTAAAATAAGTTGGATTTTATTTAAATAGATGCAAAGTGCCCAAAAAAGGGAGTCAGGAAACGGCCTGATGAAGTGTATCTGAGTCAATTCTTCGGATTTCTGTTAAGCATTAATGTTGTTCAACTGAGTTTTAACAATTCGCCAATCACATATTTCCAACTAAACAACTTCTCACCACGTAATTCCATATTTATGTCTCGCAAGTAGCTTTTTTCTATTTGAGATACCTGAATCTTGGACGAAAATCTCGGTGTTGTGACAAAAGAGGGCGATTCCTCAAGCCCCCCGTGCTTAACGCTCTGATTTAGCTTATGCTTTATGGAGAATATAATTAGAATCTATAATATGTCCAAACTTAAGAGTAAAGAATTAATACATTAGGGGATAGTAGCTCCTCCTATGCATAGGATAGTTCGTATTCGCTTTCAGTTTTGTTGCATATAAAAACACAAACAGAATTAAGTATACGTCAAATATGAAATATTGAATATTTCGATTCGACAAGAAAATTTAAATTTTGAATGTTGTCAAAAGGAATGTTAAAGATATCAAATGGGAAATAGAATTTGATTTTCTACTTTTATTTAATGCATTGCAGTCAAATGCTACAAGTCTTGGAAGAAACACTATATATCACATAAGCCAATATGCTCCATATCCACTCTCTGCTACTAAAATATATTCAGTACCTTTCAAATGATTGCATACTATGACTGGGTTTTTTTTTCAACAAATTTCATTTTTCACGTAGAATCTAACATTTAGGGGGTGGGGGTATTTGAATTTGCAGGGGCTGTCTGGAAGGTAGCTAGGGCCGTTTTAAATCCCGTTCATATTGTTTTTTCCACAAGGCCTTATGAGTGCCTGCTAAAATAACTCCTATAACTCCTTGATCTCTGGAATGCAAGCATTTAGCACTTTCTAGATGAATGGATTACCTTGTTTAGCTACTTTTTATGTTTCATTGTTATTTATGGATTACCTTGTTTAGCATAAATATATTTCATTGTTATTTATCACTAGGTTTTTTTCTAAAAAAAAAGTTCCTTTTTTTATCTACTTTTGTTTCCTGCCTACAAAAACTTGTATATTAATTTCATGGGAAATTCCTATAATTTCGTATTATACATGTTCTTTGTCTATTTTTGAGCTTTTTCGTTTGTTTCAATGGTTTTGCCATTATTTTAAAAACATTGTAAGAAGAGATAGTCGCAAGGTTTTGTGGCTATTAAATGATCTCTGTACTGTCTTTTATAATCACAGATAGAAAATGCAGCCTCAATATAGAATATTTTATTTTATCTCTCTGTACTTCACCAATTCTTTTCAGTTTTTTTTTCAAGCGACTCTTCCAGCATATTAAACAAAATTAAAAATTTAAAAGAGATATTCATAAAGTTTCGTGGCTTAGCTTTCTTTTTTTGTTTTTATTTCCGTTTTCGTTTTACCCTTTATAATTGCTTTTTTGATATTACCCTAATTACCCTTTATAATATTTTCATATAGACTACACATTACCCTTCATAATATGAAAATGTAGCCTCCATCTAAAATGTTCCCTAATCCCTTTCACCTTTTTGAAGTTCTTGAAAACCTTCAAAATCTGAGTTTATACATTTGAGAGCCTCTATACCACGAATTTTACATTTAAAATCGTCATAATTCGAAACCAACCTCTTAAATAGCGCTTTTTAGCAGCATAGACCTAAAGAAGACGAAATCTTTAACATTTATAATTTTTTAATAACGTTTTTTTTTTTTTTTTTGTTTTTTTCAGACTAGTTTTGTCTAATTTGGATTTAAGTTATTAAGATAAAGATAGAATGGAATATATGTATTCCATAGAATAGCTAGACCTAACGCGAGTATGTCAATACTAAAAAAACAAAAACCAAAAAAAGAACAAAGCAAAACAAGGAGCAAGAAAAAAACAGCAAAATCAAAATTAAAAGAAGCCAGTGTTGTATAGTGCTGCAAGTGCTGTCTCTCGGTACTAGAGGCTGGTAAGTCATTAATTGTGAACATTTTTTCTTTAATTGTCGGTATCTAGTGTCTGGTCCTTCAGCAAGGGGGTACTCAAGGTCGGTTATGGAGAGCTCAAACAATTTAGCCCAAATCGATATGTCTACGACTATCAGGTGTATTCAAGTTGAATTGTTTCAGTGGATCATCATATGTTCGTTATGTCCAAGTATAATTTTTACAGCTCTTTTTGGTACTATTCTCTTTATTATACATCTCAAGTCTACCTGATTGATCTTTTGGCAGACCCGGATGCCAAGCTGGGCATGCATGTTCAAGAGAAAATCTAATCTAATCTCAGTTGCGATACCAAGTTTCTTCAGGTTGGAAAAGAATGTAAAAGTGAGGCACCTTTTTTATTTAGATAGTCAATGTTTTAATCCCATCTTAAACCTTCGTCCAGAAGTATTCTAAGTATCTTGACTGTTTTCTTTGTCGGCAGTAGAGAATTATGGGAACTGTGACTGTCAACCTTTAAGAAGTAAAAGGTGATAGAAAAGCTCTAGTCTCACTGGCCCTCAGTTTTTACAAGTTCTAGTTCAGCTTTTAAGTCATTAAGAATTCTCGTCAAGTCAGACTATTCGGTAGTTGGAGGGATTAGTCGCAATGCTATGGCAGTAAAGTCATCTGCAAATTTAAAACGTTTAGGAATTGTCGTTAAAATACAGTTAAAAACAATAAGAAATGAAAGTGACCCTAGCTTAGTCCTTGTGGTAAACAACAAAAATATCGAAAAATCCAGATGGCTCGTGATCAGAGAAGGGACACGCTGAGATCTTTTAAAAAGAAACTAGCAAGCAAACGTAAAGCAAATGAATGGGCGCCCATAACCTAACTTCTTCCACTACTTTATTGTGGTCAAGACTGTCAAAAGCCTTAACTATATTAGAAAATAATGCATCAACATCCGCCCATCTTTTTCTAAATGTTTAAGGATGTTATCGAACATTTCAACCAAATAATGAACAATACTATGCCTGGTTCTAAATTCATTTGGTTCGGAATCTATCTTATCTTTTTATGTCCTCGAATATAAAACCCAAACACTTTCGAAAGAGCTGGGTGTTTTCAAAATCAGCCTCGAATCAGTAATATCTTTGGAAGCCTTACACTTGGGAATTGGCGTAGCATACGTCTGTTTAAAAATACTAAGGAAATTGCCATCCATAAAATATTGGCTAAAAAAAGAGAGTAGGTAAAAGATCAGGTCACTTTAGTAATTAATTTCATCGGCATCTCATCTGGGTACCAAAAAATCATTAACATGACTAGTTAACAGTGGTTTAGTATCATCATCTCTCTCTTCAGCTTTGGTCACTTGTCTACCAATTGTGTTCTGAGCTGTATCATGAAATTGCTTTGGGTTGGATCTATATATCTTACTTATTATTTTAGAACTCTACTGCTTGCACGAACAACTTATTTTATACTCCATTGTATTTCTTCATCTTTGAATTCATCCTCAGGCCCAGTTAAATGCAATTCATTCCTGAGTTTTATCAGAGCCCGTATATCTTGGATAATCCATGGTTTTTCATTAAATTTTGCATGTACTTTTTGGTGCGAAAATGTCACAGTATTGGTCAAACAGCTCCTTACGAAATAAACTTGGCATTTTGTCTCCATCACACAGCGACAGGGTGTCACGTCAACCACGGACTGAGAGCCATTTGCTGTAGAGATTTACTAGCTCAGGTGTGCAGGGCTCGTTCGCTCCACTTTTTTGATTTATTTGGTATAAACTGATGAGGTACCCAAAACAACACACGGGTATTTAAAACAGTTACTGAAAATGAGATCCAACATACGATTACCTCCTGTTGGCACATTGACAACTTGCGTATGACAATTACGCAAGAGAGAAATATAATGGTAAGAAAATTACTTACCCGTTTGGGATCCAAATCGTTAAAGTCGTAACACATTATGATATCGGCGTTAGGGTACAAGAATCGTACATTGTCAATGCAATGCTGCAAGTAAGTTACAAGATCTAGACTATAAGGGCCATGGGCATGGATAGTAAACAACGCTTATCACCAGTAATGTCACTTCCATAGGTAGCTTTTTTAGGTCCCCACCACAACCATAAGACTCCTAAACCGTATTTATTTGGTATATTGTTGAAATTAAGAACTCTGTTCTTAATGTTCTTAATGTCTTAATGTCTGTTCTTAAGGTGCGAAAATGTCACAGTATTTTTCAAACAGTTCCTTACGAAATAAACTTGGCATTTTGTCTCCATCAGACAGCGACAGGGTGTCACGTGAACCACGGACTGAGAGCCATTTCCTGTAGAGATTTACTAGCTCAGGTGTGCAGGGCTCGTTCGCTCTACTTTTTTGATTTATTTGGTATAAACTGATGAGGTACCCAAACAACACACGGGTATTTTAAAACAGTTACTGAAAATGAGATCCAACATACGATTACCTCCTGTTGGCACATTGACAACTTGCGTATGACAATTACGCAAGAGAAATATAATGGTAAGAAAATTACTTACCCGTTTGGGATCCAAATCGTTAAAGTCGTAACACATTATGATATCGGCGTTAGGGTACAAGAATCGTACATTGTCAATGCAATGCTGCAAGTAAGTTACAAGATCTAGACTATAAGGGCCATGGGCATGGATAGTAAACAACGCTTATCACCAGTAATGTCACTTCCATAGGTAGCTTTTTTAGGTCCCCACCACAACCATAAGACTCCTAAACCGTATTTATTTGGTATATTGTTGAAATTAAGAACTCTGTTCTTAATGTTCTTAGTGTCTTAATGTCTGTTCTTAAGGTGCGAAAATGTCACAGTATTTTTCAAACAGTTCCTTACGAAATAAACTTGGCATTTTTGTCTCCATCAGACAGCGACAGGGTGTCACGTGAACCACGGACTGAGAGCCATTTCCTGTAGAGATTTACTAGCTCAGGTGTGCAGGGCTCGTTCGCTCTACTTTTTTGATTTATTTGGTATAAACTGATGAGGTACCCAAACAACACACGGGTATTTAAAACAGTTACTGAAAATGAGATCCAACATACGATTACCTCCTGTTGGCACATTGACAACTTGCGTATGACAATTACGCAAGAGAAATATAATGGTAAGAAAATTACTTGCCCGTTTGGGATCCAAATCGTTAAAGTCGTAACACATTATGATATCGGCGTTAGGGTACAAGAATCGTACATTGTCAATGCAATGCTGCAAGTAAGTTATAAGATCTAGACTATAAGGGCCATGGGCATGGATAGTAAACAACGCTTATCACCAGTAATGTCACTTCCATAGGTAGCTTTTTTAGGTCCCCACCACAACCATAAGACTCCTAAACCGTATTTATTTGGTATATTGTTGAAATTAAGAACTCTGTTCTTAATGTTCTTAATGTCTTAATGTCTGTTCTTAAGGTGCGAAAATGTCACAGTATTTTTCAAACAGTTCCTTACGAAATAAACTTGGCATTTTGTCTCCATCAGACAGCGACAGGGTGTCACGTGAACCACGGACTGAGAGCCATTTCCTGTAGAGATTTACTAGCTCAGGTGTGCAGGGCTCGTTCGCTCTACTTTTTTGATTTATTTGGTATAAACTGATGAGGTACCCAAACAACACACGGGTATTTAAAACAGTTACTGAAAATGAGATCCAACATACGATTACCTCCTGTTGGCACATTAACAACTTGCGTATGACAATTACGCAAGAGAAATATAATGGTAAGAAAATTACTTAACCGTTTGGGATCCAAATCGTTAAAGTCGTAACACATTATGATATCGGCGTTAGGGTACAAGAATCGTACATTGTCAATGTAATGCTGCAAGTAAGTTACAAGATTTAGACTATAAGGGCCATGGGCATGGATAGTAAACAACGCTTATCACCAGTAATGTCACTTCCATAGGTAGCTTTTTTAGGTCCCCACCACAACCATAAGACTCCTAAACCGTATTTATTTGGTATATTGTTGAAATTAAGAACTCTGTTCTTAATGTTCTTAGTGTCTTAATGTCTGTTCTTAAGGTGCGAAAATGTCACAGTATTTTTCAAACAGTTCCTTACGAAATAAACTTGGCATTTTGTCTCCATCAGACAGCGACAGGGTGTCACGTGAACCACGGACTGAGAGCCATTTCCTGTAGAGATTTACTAGCTCAGGTGTGCAGGGCTCGTTCGCTCTACTTTTTTGATTTATTTGGTATAAACTGATGAGGTACCCAAACAACACACGGGTATTTAAAAAAGTTACTGAAAATGAGATCCAACATACGATTACCTCCTGTTGGCACATTGACAACTTGCGTATGACAATTACGCAAGAGAAATATAATGGTAAGAAAATTACTTACCCGTTTGGGATCCAAATCGTTAAAGTCGTAACACATTATGATATCGGCGTTAGGGTACAAGAATCGTACATTGTCAATGCAATGCTGCAAGTAAGTTACAAGATCTAGACTATAAGGGCCATGGGCATGGATAGTAAACAACGCTTATCACCAGTAATGTCACTTCCATAGGTAGCCTTTTTTTAGGTCCCCACCACAACCATAAGACTCCTAAACCGTATTTATTTGGTATATTGTTGAAATTAAGAACTCTGTTCTTAATGTTCTTAATGTCTTAATGTCTGTTCTTAAGGTGCGAAAATGTCACAGTATTTTTCAAACAGTTCCTTACGAAATAAACTTGGCATTTTGTCTCCATCAGACAGCGACAGGGTGTCACGTGAACCACGGACTGAGAGCCATTTCCTGTAGAAATTTACTAGCTCAGGTGTGCAGGGCTCGTTCGCTCTACTTTTTTGATTTATTTGGTATAAACTGATGAGGTACCCAAACAACACACGGGTATTTAAAACAGTTACTGAAAATGAGATCCAACATACGATTACCTCCTGTTGGCACATTGACAACTTGCGTATGACAATTACGCAAGAGAAATATAATGGTAAGAAAATTACTTAACCGTTTGGGATCCAAATCGTTAAAGTCGTAACACATTATGATATCGGCGTTAGGGTACAAGAATCGTACATTGTCAATGTAATGCTGCAAGTAAGTTACAAGATTTAGACTATAAGGGCCATGGGCATGGATAGTAAACAACGCTTATCACCAGTAATGTCACTTCCATAGGTAGCTTTTTTAGGTCCCCACCACAACCATAAGACTCCTAAACCGTATTTATTTGGTATATTGTTGAAATTAAGAACTCTGTTCTTAATTTGATGAATTAAGAACTGTTTTTATTGATGATCGACAAATAATACCAACACCGCCACCATTTGCTACTTTAATGCCACCAGGCGTCATTCTTGGTTTGAAATAGATATCCTATCGATCAAATGCAACTAATTCCTCTGTCGCCGACCACGTTTCACAAATACAAGCAATAATTCGGTCTTCCATTTTGATCATAAGTGGCGGGACATTTGATAGTAGTATTTCTGAAAATGAACAGGGGTGAACGAAATGGCATGACACTGTGGTCTTGAATTTGGGTGCCAGCCCTCTAAATCGATTCCAAGCTGGGGAACGTGGAAAATATGGTTTTGAAGGGTGTGGGTGAATCTTTGATCTCTGAAATTCCGAACTTGTTGGTTATTTGGAGTGGACTGATTGATGAAAAACTGGTTTATGCTGGTTCTTCCGGGGTTTGAAGAGGAGGGAGTGGTAGGACTGGGAGGGAGATGCATCTGCTGCTTTAAAACGGGTGGCTTGGGATTCAAGTTCATAGGTGGGACTGGATGTAACTGTCTTTGGTAGCCTTGCATCAACACATGTGCATTTTTTCGCTTCCCATTTTTGAACTTCGCAATACTGTCTTCAAACGTACCTTTTTTCATCTGCGGAAAGTGGAGTGCACGTTCCGACAATAGTTCGATGAACCAAAGGAAGAACACAACACCAGTCAGGGCAGCTTCCTTTAAAAATAAATCACACAAACATGGAAAAACGCGCAGTTTATCGCATTTCTGCAGCCACTATATGTGTAACTAACAAGCGGTTCTTGGGTAGGATCAGGTGTAAGAGCCTCTTCATCTGTATGACTGAGGATACTCTAGTTTAGTTTGAGTGTCTTGACCGGTTAGCAAAACAAGGACCGCAAGGCAAGGACTATTTCACCGTCAATTCCAGTGCAGGCCGCATGCATGCAGTTTGTGCATCGATGATAGTCAAACGAGGGGCTGTCTTTTTGTTTGCTTGCTACATGTAAGGTAACTCAGGTCAAGGCATTAGTAGTCTTTTCTTTCTACCTTTATATAGCCTATAGCAGCCATAATTTTCGGTGCTCTGTCAGGAGATGCTAGTGATGTTGCCAACAAGTTTTTACTCGGGAATTTAATATATTCTAAATTGCTCATGGTTCTTCTCGTTGTTATTGACTGTTTTGAACTGTGACTTTTGACTTCAGTTTAGACGGAATAAAGGTTTTGGAAAATCTTTTTTCCGCCCAAATTACGCACACAATAGTCTTCTTCAAGTCACTTGAATATTTAGTTTTCCCACAGCTAAAATGAGACCGTTTGTTGTATTTAATACACTGCACGCTGCCTGTTTTGCTGGTTCTTTCTGAACAGATACCGCAATATTTTAGGTCCGTAATAGATAGCGCTGCTGTGCACATTAAAAATCAATTCAGTCCTCTTGTGTATTTAAATCTTTTTACGAATATCTTTGTACTTGATAGATCACTAAATCCCAAGGGAATTTGCACTCAAGTAATAGCGAGCAAATAAAAAAATTTATCTGTTTATAAAAAAAGTTAAATAACACAGTTTGAAAATACACCGTATTAATAAGTTAGTGTTAAAAAAATAATGTGTTTACGCAACGAACTCTCAGTAAAGCTACTGTATAAAATTCAGCTTAGTCGGGAGGCCAAAGTTCAAAATCAGACAAAATAGTGATCCGAGGGGTACAAGTGATCTGAGAGTGGTTTAGGACTAAATCGACCATGTTGATTACGAATATCTCGGGAATATAAGTGCCAAAGGTGCGCTTGGTAGTTCCCCGTAATTAGGATCGTTATTTTTCTGTTTTACTCAGACTAAGTCCAGCTTTCTATTATAAGATTGTAGTTGTCGCCTTTATACCTTGTCAAAACATTAGGCAATCGTTAATATAACATCAGAAAAAAAAACTACATTTAGCTTTCCTATACTGCTGGCCAAGTAAAACAGCTCAGCTTCAATATGCTTCAAACTGCTTTTACAAGCTGTTCTCTTTACATTTTTATTAAGATACGATTGGTCGAATTTCATTTCTTTTATTTTAATCCGCACAAATAATACTTCAAAAACTTCTTGCGATTATTTTTTCTAAATGAGCTACCATCGAGAAACAAGTAAGAAACATTGATGAGCAAAAAGGCAATCCTAATTATACATAAATGAAATAGGGTTAGCATTATTTTTTAAGCTATTATTTCGAAACTCGTAGTCACTTCCAGAAAGATCACATGACCCAGCACATGCACAAAGCAAGTCACACTTTCGGATTCCCGCAGAGGAGTACTTTCCAATACACATATTTCTACATTTGCAATGGACTTCAACACGGCTTAAAGAAATCCGCCATTGTCACTTTGAATTTGTCAGAAGAATAACCCCAAAAGCGTCCCATCCGAAATTTAGGGGATCTAGAACTATTGGTACACACTCCCTAGCCTGTAAAATGATTCCCCACTTTAATACAGCCCTAAGGATGTAATATTTAAAACTGTTTTCAGTGGGCGGAAGGTTTTTCAAGAATTTTCTTCTATGGGATAAGTGCACTTGTAAGCCATTCAGTGAGTTAAAGTCAGTAGGATTCTTTCCATAGGCTGCTGTTTTTTTTTTTTTTTTGCCACTTCCATCACTTCCTTTACGTAACTCGATATATTGAAGAGGTCAATGACTTGACTTTTCTGGTCAATTTCGCCATTTCACTAACAAGACCATATTTCAGAGCTGCTTTCACGAATGTCCTCTTACCCACAGAATATGCAAAGCTCGTAGTCTCAGTGCCACTAAGGCAGACAAGAAGTCCAATGCTGTCAATGAAGTCCCTTGGAAGAGATATAGCCAGCTCATGCACAGGAAAAAACTGTCAGAAAAATTGGAGGAATAGTTCCTTCTTGTTGTACTCTTCCGTAGCTAATAGTATAGAGGAGTTTTGAAAAGTATCACCAGAATATCAGTGTCATTGGCCCGAACAAAGACAGAAGTACTTCCATTCCTCAAGCTGCAAGCAACATGGACTGCTGTACGCATGTCTGCTTCTTCATCTGTCCTTTCAAGCTCACGACTAAGATGAGGTAAAGGTTCCAGGTGTCTCTTTCTGGGCAATATCCCAATACGTCGACGATCAGAGAAACCTCCAGCAAGTATTATGTCAAAGTTCCTACTTTTACTTCCAAGATTCCACCAAAACTCACAAAACTAAGGCCACTAAGTTAGCTTTGGACAAAGAACTTCTAAGAATTGATTGCCATGAATCACCGTGTTTGATGTTGTCACCATATGTGGTACTGACTTTCAAACTCTGCTCACACCCTTCGTCTATGGCAACCACTACTGTCTTTTAAGCACACTGGTGAGTCAGTTGGGTCCTTGATTCCATAAATTCCATCATACCGGTCAGAAACCACACATGCAGTTGGCGTTGATTTTCCGAAACTTTGACCTCATATTAAAGTATGAAGCGCACTTCGGTGGTCGCTATTCCCGAAATAAATGGAATCAGCATGGTCGAAACTATTGTTTCCAAAAGTCAGAAACTCATGTACCAAAATGTTTTTTTTACAAATCTTTATTTGCCGACTTTTTCAACTTTGGCTCCCCAATTAGCTGGTAATTTACTATCACACGATACTTAATACAATTCAATTCAGTTCGCAATGAAAAAAAGAATGAAAAGAAGAAATGAAAAGAAAAAAAAAGAAATATTGATAGAGAATGTCCGCACATAGGGATATATGACAGGGGAAAATCCCTTCAAACTGCTTGACAAAACATAGCACCAAGGAGTACAGCCAAGCATCGCACAAAAAGCATAGCAACTGGCCTTACTTGTATTCACTCTTTGATCAAACTTAGCTTGTTCTGGAAAAGAGGATAGGTTCGCCTAAGCAGTCTCTCTTTCCCCCTCTTTCTCTCTCTTTCTCCCTTGCTTTCATTTAGCTTGTTCTGAAAAAGAAGAGAGGTCCACCTAAGCAGCCTCTCTTTCCATTCCGCTTTATCTCTATCTCTCCCTCTTTTTCAGATTTCTTTGCCGATGTTTTTAAATTTTAGTTTATTCATTTAATTGCGGTGATAACCATACGTTTTCACTTATTCTGGCACTCAGGGTCCTTTACAAATGGATGAACCTTTTTGAGTTTCCATCCATGGCTTGGCATTTTAGAGCTAACGAGAATAATTTTAAAAAAGGAGCAAATAATTCACGGTTACTAGTGATTGCCAACATTAATTTTATAAACTTTAATGTGTAAAACTGCAGCAAATTAGCAGGAAAAGCTCTTTATGACCTTGTATACTCAAAAGTAGGTCAAAGAAGAGGAATTTTTATTTATTTATTAACAGGTAAGCCCTGTTTTATTTTTTTTGTAATTTTGATACCTTGCAGCAAAATTGGCAGCAACAGCCTCAGCAATCCTCTGTTCAGTCATCCTCCAATTTACTTGAGCAGCGACAAGGACCTAATACTGTTGCACAGCAGAATGCATCTGTTGGGCCAGTTCCCCAAAGGCAGCAACAGATACCTACTATTGAGGAGCAACAGGCAATCCAGTACTATATTTCAAAGCTTAGTCCTGAGCAATTTAAGCAACTTAATACGTCTGTGCTGCAACGTCTTGATGATACGGTTAGCCTCTTTTCTTTTTCTCATGTTCTTTTTTGTATGTTTACTACATTTGTAGAAAAAAAGACGAGGAAAGACTAAAGTGAAATTCGTCCTTCAATTAATGGCCAAACTGGCCCAAGAGAAGTATAAAACAAGAAATTGCTGCAAATTCTGTGGGGATCTTTCATCGAGTTGTGTAATGCAAAAATTATATTACTTGTATGAGCATATAAAACGGATCAAGCTTATATTTGTTTTATTCTTTCCCTAAAATCCGTTTACAGTAAAATATAAACAATACAAAATATATTACAAAATATAGTAAAATATACAATACAAAATACATTAAAATATTGCAAAACAATATTTTAAAAATATAGTAAAACAATACCAAATACAGTAAAATATAAGAAACTGCTGCCACTTGTGTGAGAATCTTTCCTAAAGTCCTCACTTAAGACTTGTTAGATCCTAGAGCCCACTAATCTCACTCAAAAATTCGTAACAAAATTTTGCTTAATAAAACATTGAACCGAGGGTTTTGCTGATATTCTCAATAAAGTTCTTATGCCATTGTTCAGGGAAGAATGGACTTACAATTTTAATAAAAACTGAAAAGTAAGATCAGAGTTCCCAGATTTTCTTAAAAAAAATGCTTTCTGTCAGAGGTGTAAGATATTAGCCTACTGATTAGCCATTGAATGTATCTACACTCTTTTGCAAATTATCTAATAGGGAACTATAAATTGTACATTTAGCCCTTCCTTCTGGTGTCAGACAAGAGGAGGGTGTCCTTTAATAACCTGGGAAGAGGGCGTAAGAAAAATTTAAAGACAATATACCTTATCAGAGACAATAGAAATTTCCCCACATAAGTGGGGAAATTACATTAGATTTATAAAACATATGAAATGGATAAAGCTTATAGGTTCTTATTTTTTGACAAAAATTTTTAAACAAATTTCGGTTCAAAACAAAAATCGCAAAGAAGAGGAAACAAAGACAACAGCAGCCAGTGGAAAACAGAAGAAAAAACTGCAAATATTTCGGTTGAGGACCTCCGCTCATCCGTCTTCAGCGTAGAATAATTTCGGTATCAACCGAAATATTTGCAACAAAATTTTCTTGTGTTTTTCACTGGCTATTATTGTCCTTGTTTCTCTCTTCTTTGCAATTTTTTGTTTAGTAATGATTAGCCAGCGTGGTCTCAGAAATTATTTAAATTTCCGGCTTACAGTAAAATATAAACAATATACTTTATTTCAACTGCGTGTCCTCGCAATCTAAATTAGATTGCGTATTACCGACACACAGTTAACAATATTTCTTATGCTTCCATAGATTTGTGTTTAAAAAAAAAACTGACTAGTGTTTGGTGGCATGATCACTGACTACTTTACAAGCATCCAATCGCCAAAAAAAAACAAAATTTTTAGCGGCATTTACCACTTTAGTAAAGACACATTACAGTAATGGCTCAAAACACATCGCAAATGTATATATATATTGAAAGGAACATCAAAACTTTTGATTCACTCTTTTACTATTGTATGTTTTTTGACGATTTTATAGTATATGATGACTAAAATTTATTTCTTTGACAATTCGTTTGACAATTATCATTCATAAATTGTGCCAATAAAGATGCTTCTGTGAACTAGTGTTCTCTCTTTAAGATAAATGAAATCGTTACCAAGAAAACTTCAGTCCTGTTATAGTTGCTTTGTAGTGTTCTGTAGGGGTGGAGTTCTGTAAGGGTGTAGGTGCAGTGAGATTGATCTCTGCTTGGTAATACGGGACCTGGAGCTCGAACTCAGGTATAGCAACCCGCTGCAAGGCATATAATAATCCAAATAAGAAGGAGAAGTATAAGTTGATTTATAGATAAAACGTGAGATATTTTACATGGATTCAAAGGTAAATAAGCAGAGCAAATGTATCTCTAGTCTAAATAATTAGTATTTGTTCGGGTTACAAAAAGGAAGGACTAGAGTTAAAAATAATACAACCAATAACGGAAAAGGATTTGCTAATTATTTTCCATAGAAATTGCCTAGCTTAAGAGTTGTTTCGGTTACCTAACTGATTGACCATATCTCAAATTGTAAGCTGTACAAAAAATGTGGCTCAATCCCTCTTTCTATAGCTATAATGAGAGAAAGGTTGAGATGGTTAGGACATATTCTGCGAATGAAGGATGACAAATTGTCCTTGTTGGCCAAGTGAAAAGCAGGTCACCCCCAAATGGGCTGGGGGGATATCGTAAGGAAATATTTAAAGGGAAATGGGTGCATACTGGGAGGTTGCAAAATAGAGGCTTTGAATGGATTGGAAGGGAGGAGGAGCGTGCGTAGCAGTGTGGGCCTCAGGTGGCTTGGTGCTGCAGTCTAGTAGTAATAATATCAGCACTTTAAATGCAAATAAACAATTTTACTTATTGTGTGTTTTAAAATTGATTATTTACTGTTTAATAAGTCCTACAGGTAATGATTTTAAAATATCTGGTGACCCAAGTGAGTTTATTTTTGCTTACCATTGTTTATGTCCACCAACTTTAGTAAATTACTTAGAAATCGTTAGTCTTTAGTGTCGCCTTGAAATAAATTTATCAAAGGTCTGTCTAGGCCTTTGCCCGACAAGTTTGTTACTTGTCCCTTTGAAAAAAGACCCCGAAATTAAAATGTCGATTCGACGCCCTCAAACGCGCCAGCAATGGCTCTGCAGGATCGTTATCCTTATCCTACCTAGGACATAGTGTTGCCCAATAAACCAAAAACCTCAACTGTGATCAATACTAAGCGTATTAAAAATTGTATTTAATATTTCTTGGGTTTTTTTACCGGTCATTATGTTCACCGTAAACATGGGCGCTAATTCACGAAAATTTAGGGGGTTGATGAGGATATTTGTTTTTAATGAAGAAACAGAAAATGGATTTTTCAAATTTAGTCTAAGGCAATTTTTGTTTTTGTTTTTTCAATCTTTTTTTTAATGGGATACCAAAACAAGCCATTTTAAAAATGTGTATTTTCTTGGAATGAAATTGGAATCTGTGACAATGGATTAGAGTCCTTGCATGCCACATGGACATATTTTTAATGGATTCGATTTGGATATGTTTTGCTATCACTTAAGAGCTGAAATCTAGATTTATTTGTCTACCAAAAAATATTTTTATTTTTGCTTGATTTTTTTTTTTTCTTGGGTTGAAATATGATGAAAATTGGTTGAAAATCATTAAAAAAAGAAAAAATTTCCCATTTTTAAGCAAGTTTAGATCTAAGAAAAAAAATCTTAAATTAGTCGTGCTCGGTGATCAATAGATCGGAAACTAATGAACTCAATAACATAGACTCTTGTCTATCTGTGTAAAATACAGTTGTAGGCTTGTCGCAAAGTCGAATTTTTTCGTGCTTTTAATTTGTTTAAACATATCATTTTTAGTCTAAATTACTGATAGCTATCGAATTTAAAATAATATTTTTAAGGAAAAAGAAACTCTAAGTCACAGAAAACAAAATATTAAGTTAGTATTCTTGTTGCCTTATTTCATTCACAAAGAGTTTTTTTCCCTTGAAACATTACTAATATGGAGGAGCTCAATTTCTAAAGGGGAATATACATACAAATATATCCTGTCTATTATGCCCTTGGTCCTAAACTGAAGTCTCACCGATGACAGATTTTTAAAGCCAATTTCTGTTATTCTTACTTAATTTTTTGCTCTTAATACCGTTGACTTTTTTTTTTATCTTCGTCCTCCTTTTGTTTCAGAGTAGCCTAATTTCAGTTTAGAGTCCCAGGGATAAGCAGTTAAAGCATTTCTGACATAATCTTTAGAGAATTTCCCTATAAGTGGCGGAATCTGTTAGACTCTTTCTGTACCCAAACTTTCCAAAATTTCTAGAGCTTTCGTAGGACTGATATTAGGGAGAACACCCCTAATTCTATTGCCTTTAGATATATGCCATTTTAATTATTAATATTTCTCGATTTTATACATCTATTTTTTACCTCTTAGTTATTAAATGAGACTGTTACTTTAAAGGAAGCGTACTCCGTTTCCGAAACAAATCCTGCACTAATGAGCATCCCCCTTTTAGCTAACAAAGAAGTGAAAATATGTTTTTAGACGACTCCGCCATTCCATTTATAAATAATATGAAATTGAAATATGTAAGTAATGAACAGAACTTTTAATTGAGATAGTGAAAAAAAATAAGAACTAACAAATGCTCAAATAGTTTGTTGTCAACACAAGCCTTTGAAGCCAAAGTATCTGGGCTTTTGTCAGCATAAAAATTTTTTGATCGTTTTAGTGATAAGTTTTACCCGCTGTTTCTGTAATTTTATTTTATTTTATTGATAACAAAGGACTGGCTTATATTAAGTGGCTTGATTGATTTATAACTAGTTCCAAATAATATATTAGCCCTCCAGTAACTGTTTAAATGTTTTTCCGTCGACGAATGCGTGTGAAGCCAAAATGTTAAAAAATATATCCATAGTTTATATGTTTCTGTTGAATTTTATTTATACGAAAGAACTGGCTTAGATCGTTTATTACTCTTCTTTTTTTTATTGTTTTTTTACCATTACTATTATAATGTGTTATATATTTTTAATAACATAGTTTGATTATTTTTTTTTATTAGTACCGTTGATTATATTATTTATTAATACTTCTTTTCCCTCTGTAAATCAGTCAGGTCTACTCTGTGCCTGATATGACGTGTTCAAGTTGCCTAACGTGAACAGTGATGAATAAAATAGATGCCTGATAAGGTGACTCCTGGCTCTTTGCCAAAATAATTTTAAGGATAATCCCTCGAGGGCCAATGAGTGACTTTGGCTCCCACTTCGTTTACTGCTTCCTCTTCTTCATCTTCATGCTTTTGTCTACTTTACCTTGGCGCTAATGTGTTCTTTTTCTGTTTCTTTCAGACTCGTAAACAACTACAAGAAATGCAACAACACGCTAAGAGTCTATTTATCCAGCGTATTTTGCTGCAGGATCCTGGATTTAAAGCTAAAATGCATGTGATAATCCAACAAATGCAACAACAAAAAACCCCTCAGGCTTCTGCTTCAGAAGTATCCCAAGGTGATGGAAAACCAATTGGTCCGCAGCCAACTGTTGCTCAGATTAGACAACCAGGTTCTGCAGGACAAGTCCCTTTGGCCCGAATCGTACATGGTAATCATGCAACTACGATTTTTTTCTATGTCATTCTAGCTCATTAAGCACACTCGATATGCCCTTAGTCTTCTACCTAGATTAACCACTTGATCTTATGCATCATTTGCACTTTTGCCTGTAAGAATGGACAGATGGTTTTGATGGAATAACTCCCTTAAATAATTGGTTCTCCATAGATATGTGTCCCCAGTCAAATAACCTCGGATTGGTTATAAATACTAGATTGATAAATATAAAAAAATGAAATGCCAAAATTAAGGGAAACGTAATAATACCGTAAGTAATACCAAAAGTTTCATCATGGTTATGACGTAGGACGTATTGTAGCAATACCAAAAGTTCCATCATGGCTATGACGTAAGACTTGATGTAGTAATACCAAAAGTTCCATCATGGTTATGACGTAAGGCGTAACGTAGTAAAGAACTAACTCTAGCCCATAGTGGCCGAAAATTTGTGTATATTATGAGTTTTAGTGCACATGGTAATATGATTTTTATATTCACTTTATATAATGTAACGTATGTCGATTTCATGTCCACGGCAGAATGAAGAATTCTTCTCCTCAAATAAATTTCCCATCATAGAAATTGTAACTTCGAAAATTTGAGATGAGTTATGACGGTTTTTTCGTGCTGCTCTTTCTTGCCAAACTATTAAATTAGTTCTCAGTTTGAAGTAGTATTTGAAATACATAGTTTTTTGACAAATACGTTTGAAAATCATTTTTGCACTACTATTGTTATTTCAAAAATGCTTCTCATTTTATTATTAAATATTAAAAAACAAGTGTTCACTGAAAATAAGGAGCAACATTGAAACTTAAAAACGAACAGAAATTATTACGTATATGAGGGGGTTCTCCCCCCTTGTCAATACCTTGCTCTTTACACTAAAGTTCGAATTTTGTTCCCATTCTTTAAGAATGACCCCTGAATCACAAAGGCCATTTAATTAGAATAGATAGCTCTTTTGAAAGTACTAAAAAGAACTTCAGCGTAAAGAGCGAGGTATTGACTAGGGGGCGAAACTTCTCATATACGTAATAATTTCTGTTCGTTTTAAGTTTTAATGTTGCTCCTTACTTTCAGCGGAAATAACTTGTTTTTTTATTTAATTTCTGATCGGTTTTTAAATAATGCTGGGAAATCTGGCACCCCCTTCATAGAGATGTCCCTTCCTCCATGGAAAGATCCTCCCACGTAACCCCCTCCTCCGACCCCCACCACACCAGAAAAAATCCCTCCTGAAAACGTCTGTATACTTCCAATAACCAATACTATACGTAAACAATGGGCAAGTTCATAACTTGCAGACCTTCCCCCGGGGACTGTGGGAGATTAAGTCATCCTCAAAGACATATTTATTAAATTTTTGACTATTTTGAACAAAATGGCAATCTCAAAATTTTGATCGAGTGACTGGGAAAAAATTTAGGTGGGAGGGGGCCTAGTTGCCTTCCAGTTTTTTGGGCTACTTAAAAAGGGCACTATAACTTTTAATTTCCGTTCGAATAAGCCCTCTCGCGATATTCTAGGACCAATGGATCGATACGATCACCCCTGGGAAAAAAAACAACAAATAAACACGCATCCGTGATCTTTCTTCTGGCAAAAAATACTAAATTCCATATTTTTGAAGATAGGAGCTTGAAACCTCTACAGTAGGGTTTTCTGATACGCTCAATCTGATGGTTTGATTTCCATTAAGATTCTATCACTTTTAATGGGTGTTTCCCTCTAATTTTTCAAAAATAAGGCAATTTTGTCAGGCTCGTAACTTTTGGTGGGTAAAATTAAACTTGATGAAACTTATGTATTTGAAATCAGCATAAAAAATACGATTCTTTTGATGCGTCAATTGGTATCCGTTTTTTAGAGTTTCGGTTATTGAGCCGGGTCGCTCCTTACTTACAGTTCGTTACCATGAACTGTTTGATTTTTTGAAATCTGGGTAATAATTTGATTTTCATGTATCAGAAATAAATAAAGTTTTAAGCCAAGCTTATGTGATAGACCAGAAGCAAAGTATGAGCAGGAAGGGTCCATAAAGAAATAAAAAAAAAAGGAATCCGTTAATGAATACATAGCTGCACGCAACGGTAATATGTTCAAGTCAAATCAGAAAAACTACGTTAGTATACTTACGTTAGCTCCCGCTAAAGAGAAACAAATTAAGTAAAAATAAATACAAATGAAAAGAAAAAACTTCCTACTTGAAGGAAACAAATCAAAAAGAAGAAGGTTGATGAGAAATAAATTTAAGAGGTGTATTCCCCCACCCTACTCCCTCCGTGCTTCTTAAACGGAAGTTTAACTTGTGCTGTAAAGAAAAAAAAAGGCACTTTTAGATTAACTCTTTTTTCTTTGGTCTTCTTTCTTTTCTTTTCATACCTTTTTTTACTTTTGTAGAATTTATTCTCTGTCACAATGTTCCAAGAACGAATTTACTCATTTAAGCTTATTTGCTTTGAAGTTTATGGTTTTATATTGTACTAGAAACTGCAAAGTTTTCAATAAAAGTTTTTTTGAAAGACAGCAAGTTTGTAAAACGCTTGCAAATAATAATCACCAGCTTGCTGGTTTTTTTTTTTTTTTTTTTTTTTTTTTTTTTTTTTTTTTTTTTTTTTTTTTTTTTTTTTTTTTTTTTTTTTTTAGCCTTTCAGTAAATCCTGCAAGTCGTATTTTCAGCGTAAAGAAGATGATTCAAGGACAAAGAGATTTTCACACAATTGAAAAAATTCTGTTTGTTTAAGTCTTAAAATAGGTCTTTAATTCGATATGAAAACATTTTTTATTCCAGTAATAATTTGGTCAACTTCATTTCTTCATGATAATCAAATTTAAGGTCTTAGCCATAATTAAACATTACTCTCTATCTATTTAAAAATAATATGAAAGGTCAAACATAGCAAAAGTAATATTATTTGTCTTTGCTCATATCATAAAATCTAGTTCTGCATTTTATTATTATCTTATGTCACTATCGCAAGGTCGCATCTGACTTGTTGATACATATGTGATAATTGCCCAAAAAAACTGTTTATTAAGCTGTCCTCAACAGGAAGATCATTGCTAGGTTGTTTCTCCTTCAGAGAACAGCTTATCAAGTGGCATTTGATAATTATCTCAGAAGTATTGAAATGTCAGATACGATCTTCGGACATAACAGGAATGATTGGGAACCTACAAGATAATTTATAGTTAGTCTCAAGACAAGGGATCGAATCAAGGCAATATTTTTTATAGAGGAGACAGGCCTATAAGGTGGATTGTATCCTTCAAGGCCTAGTTATCTTGAAATTTTAGAAGGGAAAGCTTGATAATTAAAAAAATAATGTCTCTTGAGTCGCCCCCATGGTTTCAGTGAAAGGAAGGATTATTTCTATGCAAAAATTTCCAGAGCTTTATGGGGCGAGTCATGCCTGATAAAAAAAAGTAGCTTAAATAAAAAGAGGCTTATGGCCGGTAGTTTAGTGATCTAAAGGTATTTGGGTTGATAAATCTGAGTCGGATTACTTCATGATATCTGTGATTGCATAAACGACTCATCTCAGTTTAATTAGAAAAGAAAAGAGAATTATGGCCCGTAAGAAACATCTGTTCTGATCAAGAGGTGTTTGGGTTGATAAAGCTCAGGTGGGCTTTTATTAGATCTGTGGCTGTACTAGACGACTCAAACCTGTTCTTGAAAGGCAATCTGGATCTATGATCTTGTAAGAATCCAGAACTGTGCAAATGATGAAATTTTGGCTAGTGATTTTGCAGTTCTCTAGAGATAGATGGCATAGAAATAGCTACTAAAGTCAAATGATATTGTCTATTAGTAGATACTGGTAAATACCTGACAAAAATCTTATGCTTATATGACTCTGGATCCACCAGTGAACAATTAGCCTTAGAGAATCATGCTAAGAGGATGCTTCAATATCAAGAATATCAGCTTTTTCTCAGTGAGCCATCAATTTTTCAATGCCTTTGCTCTTTCAAGTGTTATCTATATTTTGTTCTTTGCAGGACAAATTGTTCTTCCTCCTGGAACTAATTTAACAGAACAGCAAAAGCAGGCTTTGATACAGCAACAATTACAGATACAACAGCAACAAGCTGCTGCTCGTGCTGGTGCTCAGGGTCAACAATTCCAGGGATTGCAGGCTCAAAACCAAGGCAATGCACAGAATCAGGGGCAACAGCAACAAAATGCTGCTCCTGTGTCAACCCAACTTCCTGCAACTCTAGCCCCATCACAGTTTTCGCAACAGGTTAGTCTTGTCATTTTATGTTTTGTGTACGGCCCTCCTAATAGCGAAAAGAATATATCGTCAAACCTTAGCTTTTGGTAAAAGAGATTTTAATAAAGCCATCTACCGAGTCCGCTTAACATAGTAGGTACTTTCTTGATTGAAATTTTAAAACATTTCTGCGTGTGATTAAGTTGAAATAGGGTACTTGAACCCCTCACCCCAAAAAAAAGGAAACAAAAAAAATACAGAAAATACTAATTGTTGTGCTTCAAGAAATTAAAAATTCTTGGTAATGAACACTCAAATGAAATCTTCTGCGCTTGAGTAGAACGGTTGGACTTTATTGGTAAAATTAGACAGTGTGTAAAGAATTCCATCCACACAAAGATCTCAAGTTCGACCCAGTGTAACCCAAGTACTATAAAATTAAATGTAGCAAACTTAACCAAGTGAAATGCAACTCAGCGAAGCTCAAGCCGACAAAATTGAAGTGTACAAAGACTAGGGATAAAAGACTCATGAGTGTTTTTGCTGGTGTTATGCTTATTCAGTTCGTAAGAATCTTTCTAGTGTTGTAAAAAAAAAGAACTGATTTTCATCTTCTTGAAAAGTTTGCTAATTTTTATCCTAATTGAAGCATTTCGTTTGTTTCGTTTCTTTCCATCCTGAAAAGTAGCCTACAGGAAAGGACTAGATTTTCCGAAAATTGGGAAATACGAAAGACTTTATGCTGAGGAGTGCATAATAGTTAGGTAGGAGCGGCAGATTCGCTAAAATACTCAAAAGAGAATGGCATATGAAAAGTTAAAATAACCATGGGAAACCGTAAAACTTTAAAGTTTTCGAACCGGAATAAATTAGACAGTTTGGGAGGTCAGATGTAATCAGGTGGTTTAGTATTAAAATTAAACAGCCGAGTGCGATTAAAATTTTGCATTAAAGTCAAGTTGCCATGGCTAATTGGAGAAAAAAGCCAAGACAGATAGTCTGAGTCTGATATCCATCCATCTTAGGGAAAAACTAAGGTAGATAGGCAGAGAAATAAAGGATGGTCAAGATTCTTGGGTTGAATGCAAGTGAATGCAAGTGCAAGTTGAATGCAAGTGATGGTGATTTTACTCAGTTTTTGCCTGAAAGTAGTGACGTTTCTATGTACTTGCGACCGGTTACTGAAAAAGAATTGTGTGATGTGGTAAAAGGTATGCGAAACGGTGCATCCGGGTCAGACTTTATTACAACAAAGGTTTTTAAGTCAATTTTTCCTGTGATATCGCAACAAATTTTGTACCTGGTTAATGCTAGTTTTAAATGTGGTATATATCCGGAGTGTCTTAAAAGTGCCGGAGTAATACCTTTATTTAAAGGGGGTGATAGGAAAAATGTGAATCATTATCGACCGATATCCCTCCTTTCTGTTATTTCTAGGCTAGTAGACAAATTTATTAATTCTAGAGTATCTGAGTTTTTGGAGAATATTTCCTTTTTCCATTCTAATCAGTTCGGTTTTCGTAAGGGGATGTCTACCGAACAGGCAGTTTTATTTTTGACGACGTTTGTGCATGATGCTTTGGACCAAGGGTTTAAGGTGGCGTCTATTTTTTTAGATATTGTTAAAGCGTTCGATTCAGTTGACCATGAAATTTTAATTATGAAGCTAGAAAATTGTGGAATTAGAGGAAATGCGTTGAAGTTATTTGAAACTTTTTTGAGAGGTAGGACCCAGTGCGTTGAAATTTCTAATGTGAGGTCTGGTGAAAGAATGGTTGATTATGGTGTTCCACAGGGTTCTGTTTTAGGTCCGCTTTTATTCTTGGTTTATATCAATGACTTACGATTTTCTGTTTTGGATTTGTTAGATAGTGCACATTCTAATTGTAGGGTGATTATTCCTAGTTTTGCAGATGATACCCATTTTACTGCCGCAGCAAAGACTGAATCTGATTTAATATAGAGATAATGAGAAGAGGTATGTTAGGTATAGATAAGTGGATGAGAGTGAATAAGCTTTTGTTAAACCATAGTAAATCAGGTTTTTATTATATATGGTAGATCATCAAATTTTTACCCTTGGGTTCTGGATTTGCAAATGGAGAATTATGTAATTAAGCGTACAAATACTATACGATACCTTGGTGTTATTGTGGATGAATGCCTTAGTTTTAAAATTCATGTTTCTTTTATTAGTAGTAAGATTGCAAGAAATGTTGGAATGATGAGAAAGTTAAAAAATATTTTCCATGATTCTGTTTTGAGATTGATTTATTTTCGTTAGTTCACCCGTATTTAGTATATTGCGTGAGTATATGGTCTAGCACATTTTCAGTGCATTTGCAGCAGTTACGTGTGATACAAAATATGGCACTGCGAGTGTTGTCCGGAGATAATCGGAGAACCTCGGTGAGATCCCAATATGTACAGTTAAATATTATCCCTGTGTCAGGTCTTGGGAAATTTTACCATGGGTTATTTATGTTTAAGTATTTTTCTAATTTGGTTCCCAAGTGTTTTTTAAATTTATTTGTTTTTCTGGTGATGATGTACACAATTATCCTACTCGTCATGCTAGAGATATACGGACACCTCAAGTTACTAGTACTAGATCGCTATTTTCAATACGTCATGTAGGGCCAGTTGTCTGGAATAATTTGCCTGTTTCTTTAAAAAGTTCAGCGAATCTATGTGAGTTCCGTCGGGACCTTAAAACCCTTTGTCTCCATAGGTATGAATTTGTATGAATTTGTTTAAAGGGTGGTATAGTTGAGTCACTCTCAGGTTTGCCCGGAACCCGTTTTTCCTATATATTTTTATTTTTTTTTTGTTTCGTTTATTTATTATTTATGGGATGGCGGCAGGAAGTTTTGGAGCATGTGAAGTATTGATTTTTGGTTAGACCAGGAGCCGAGTGAGTGTAGGATTTTCATTTTTTCTTCTTTTTTTCTTTCTTTCCTCTTTTCTCTCTTTTTTTTCTCTTCTTTCTCTTTATTATGTTATTATAAGTGTTAATTTTAAGAGGGTAAATACTTCCGAACAAGCGTTAGCTTATGGAAGGTCATTTGTTTTTTTGCGTTGTGTTGTTTTTGGAATAAACCCTTATCTTATCTTAATCATGACGGACAATGTCCACTTGACTTGTATGTGAAACAGGGGACTGAATTGGCTTGAACTCACGATCGAATAAGTGACCTAAGCCTAATAGACTTGCCCGCTTAGAATCTCAGGCGGACTACCGTGTTTTTGGGATTGACACATGACTGACAAGTACCCTGGATTCGCAGGCGAACGGGGCAAGCGATCCTAAAGAAAAAACAAACATGTGTTTTTTTCTGCAGCGTTATTCATATCCGACATCACTCAGGTTCAATTTCTCACACGAGTATAGGCGAACAACTAGAGCAGGATTTAGTTTGAGGCATATTGGTCCGAAGGTGTGGAATTCTATTCTCCTGGATATTAGAGAGTGCGTTGATTAACAGCAGTTTCGCAGAATGGTGAGGAAGTTTATCTTTGAAAGTTGACTTTGGTTTTATTTGCCTTGTTTGCATTTGGGCAGTTGTCCAAGAGGCTTTTTTTTTTTTTTTTTTTTTTTTTTTTTTTTTTTTTTTTTTTTTTTTTTTTTTTTCGTTTTCATTTAAATTGCTAACGGTGTTTAATAATTTGTTGTAATTTTTAATGCGCTCAATTATGCCACTAGGCATGTGCGCAGGTGTATTTTATAGCGTTATGTATATTTCGTAAATAAAATATATATCTATCTATCTATCTGTCTATCTCAAAAGTAGATACCCCAGATTGAGAGAGATTGAGCGAGACTGAATGGGGTGGAACAATTTGTCCAGAACATTGGATCATTAATTTAAAGCTGAGTCTTTTTGCAATTTTATATTTGTATAAATAAAACCTTTTCAAAGTGAAAAGGAAATTATATATATAGAACAACCCCCTTAAACAAACCTACCACAGGGTCACCCTCTTTGGCTCCTTTAAATTTCATATTTGAAAGTCGAAAAATCAAAAGTAAAAATATTATTACTACTTTTAGGGCCACTTTAGTTTCTTATTGTGGCCAATGACCTTGGAATATGAGTAAATTTATTTATGGAACTTCAAGATCACTCAACTTGTTAATCAAATATCCGTGCCATTAGCTTATTAGTATCTCCCCCTCTCATACCTAATCCTCTCGTAATTATCCATCTGCAATGAATTTTTAATATAACATTACTTTCAATGTCGTAATTATTTGAAATGTTTTATTTTTTTTTTTTATTCTAAGAAGAATTTTGTTGTTTGATAAATGTGCTGCACTCCTGTCAAATGCGCCCCAAACCGCAATGTTACTGGTTGTTATTGTGTTTTAATTATCTAGTTAACCATACTCCTTACGCTACTTTTTTTCTAGCAATTCCAGGGTGTGGAGGCTTACTTAATGCCCCAGAAGGGACAAGAGCAATTCCCTCAAAACCTACCACAGGGTTACCTTGTTTGGGCTCGTTTAAATTTTAACAAAAAGTGGCCCTAAAAATACATGTTTTTTTTCTCTTAACTTAATCTAATATCCTCTGATAGTTTCTTGTTGACAAAAAATTGTCTATCGCAAACGGTGGGTAATTGTGTTCGTAAAAACGTTTTACTCTGTCGATATTTTTCGTTTTTTTTTTTCTTTTTTTTTAACGGGTTTAAAAAAATGTAACGTGCTTCTAGTCACTTCCCTTGCTTCAATCACCACGATTGGCACTTCTAGACTTCGGCTCTCGTTCGATGGTTTCAATTTTTCTCTTTCTTTTTTCATCAAAAAGAATTATTCATTTTGATTTTGTCTGATAATAAATTACTGTTTATTTTTGATTTATTGTATTTCACTTGGGTTTAATTAGTTGCGAATCAAATTGTCGACTGCAGTAGAAAGTAGGCTTGTAAAATTGATCTAAGAAATGTGTAACCCCTATAAGAATCCCCTAAATATGATCTAAAATACCCATATTTATGTGGTTCTAACCTTAATTTCCCCTTGTGATGGCATTTAGTTCGTAATATGCATACTGTGCATTGTACTACAGTATGCATTACGTTATATGGATAACGTGTTGTAATGAGTTGCCATTACTGTCTAGTCAAAGAATATTTGCAGTTATAAGTTTAAGATCAATCAGTTTCTAAAGTATGAAGGTAAGCGTTTTTATTTGAAAACAGTATATACTGCGATTATGTTTCTGAAACTGAATTCTGTATCTCAGTTGTATTATTTTTTTTAGGGGCTAGATTTATGTTTTTTCTGCTCACGACGTTACTGATTAATCCATTTTTAAGTATTTAGGCCCGGTAGCAGAGGTCGCCAAACTTTTAGGAGACTGAGTTACCATACACCCCGTAAACCTTACTGTGAGCTTACCTTACAAAGTAGAAAGCAACATATGTTTGTTTAAGTAAAAATAAAAAATTATTATCTTTGAATATATAGAATAAAAATGAGTGATAGATTGTGACAGACAGGTAAGTTAGATTCTTTTCTTTGGGGGAGGGGAGAGCAATAATGAAAAACTGCATTTAGTAATTCAAGTTTAGGTTTTGTAAAATATTTAATTATTTTCTGGTGCGGTAGGTTTTGTCGAATTATCTTCCATCCTGAACGGATCTCCAAAACTGGCTTTGAGTATTGTAGCCATAAATAATATGGTACTATTATGTAGGCAGGATGAAGGTCTATATCTAATTACAACCACCACCAATATCTCACTTGGGAATAGTAAATTTTGAGGTGCGTTCATTTCTAGATGTTGTTTATGGTAATCATATGAATCTGAGTGGAAAAGAAAGATTCTAGTGGGAAAAGGGTTTGGGGGGTGCCCTGTGTACTGTAAATCGGATATGTTGAATAGAAGCTCGATGTACACTGAATTGTGTTGGCATCATGCAATCTTTATTTTCGTTGAACAATAATAATTATGGTTTTACATATGAGACGCTGCCGGAAGGCTATTGGGTGGGGTAGTATTATGGCCAGGAAAAATTAGGGAGAAATCAAGCGGTGACCATGTTTTGTCGTATGTATTAAATGGCTAAGATTAGCTGAATTTCAGGTCATGGTTTTCTTCTTTTTCAGGTGCAACGTATGTCGATACCTCAGCAAGTCTTGCGTCAGGTAGTCAATAATCAGGAAAGTCAAGTCATTCGCGTTTCACTTCCGCAACAGCAGCAACATCCGACCGTTGTGCAGCAGAAAGTTGTACAACAGGTTCAGTTGCCACTAAATACGCATCAGAATGCTGCCCAGCAACATGTGCAGATCCAGCAACAACAGGCTCAAAATCAGCAACAACTGGTGCAAAATCAACCACAACAGGTACAAAACCAGCTACAACAGGTTCAAAATCAACAACAACAGGTTCAAAACCAGCAACAACAGGTTCAAAATCAACAACAACAGGTTCAAAATCAGCAACAACAGGCGCAAAATCAGCCGCAACAGATTTTGGCACAACAATCAGCTATGCAGCAGCAAATTGCAGTTGATGTAAGTACCGTAAAACGTTGCCGCCATGTTGGGTCAGTTTCAACCAATTGGGATTGTAAAAACTGAATTTTATAATGACATTATAGGAAATTTTTCCAACCTAGTAAAAATTCAGGTAAATTTTATCTTAAAGAAAATTTAATATTACTCGGATTACTGGACTAATAAATTTTGGCTGGTATATTCTAAAACGGCCTGGCAGTAATACTGTAGAATAAAGGTATATTAACTCTGGGCGTAGGACAGGTGTCCGATGGAGTGATCGTAGAAGGCTGAACATCTGTTGTTTACATCCCTTTATGCATCAAGATATGGGTACTTTTCATGAGACTTTATTTTCAAACCTACTTTTTTTTTTCTTATGCTTACCTGAATAGATACTAGTTATTATCGAAGAATCCGTCAACACTTGAGATAGTAGAACCATAAGTAGCGGGAAAGAAGTGTCATTTATCCCAAGAAACGTAATATCTTAAATACGTGTAACTCCGATACAATCCGTAGGACGGGTGTGTGATTGTAGAAGGTTGAACATCTGTCATTTATATTCCTTCATACATCTAGATGGGGGCATTTTTCATGAGACTTTATTTTCAAACTTTTTGCCTTAGTTTGTGGCACAGGTGAAATAGGGCACGGAGCACACGAAAATTGACGCTGTCTGTTGCATATTATAAATGATTACGCTCATTAGCCACTACAAAATTTAACCGAGATCATTCTAACAATCAAAACCGTCTCAAATCTTAGTCATCATTTTTTTTATTGATTTTATTTTAAATATTGTGTTTTCTTAATTGCAAAAGGCAGTAGATAGATATAGTAATTTCCTTTAAAATAAGTCCTAAAACAGTTCTCTATGATGTTTCATTGTCCTGCTAGCAGTGAAGAAGGAAAAATAAAATAAAAAGAGGACACATAAGTGCTTTCCATGTAAAACAAAAATGACTTTCCTTGTTGTTCAAGCCAAAGGACTGTGAGTTGAATGTATAAGATTTTCGGCCATGGTGATTCCAATGGTATACTGTTTATTTCGGCCAGATTTGGTATCAAAATAATTAATTCCGGGTTACTATTTGCCGAGGCCCGTCCTTTGAAAGGCGTGGTTGCAGCTGCTGCTGCAACAATGATTACACCGATTCCTAAACGTAACCAATAGATAATCAACAAATCAAGTCAAAAATCAAAATTATTACAAAACTGAACCAAAGCCGTCCTAATCCCCAAAGTTCGTCATCTTAATTTTTGATCATCATTGCAATTATTTCAATGCTTAACTCAATTCTTCTTAATCATCAAACAAACCTAAGTTAGTAACCAAAACTATGAAAAGACTAATCAAAGACATTCTAGACAGCAATAATTCATCTCAATTATAAAAATTATCTCAAGTGCTAGTTGTCACTACAATATTGTGAAAGTTAGCCAAATTCATCTTAGTCATAAAAAGACGACAGTCATGAAAAAAACAGTATCCACTTACGATCGAATTAAGTTCACAATCAGGCTTTTTCATAAACTTACGAGCCAAGAACTTTTAACTCGTCGAACAAAGACCCATTCTTGTCTTAAAAGCCATTTGAAATGTCTATAGTGAATAAATTAGAAGGGGGAATACGAAAATTAAAGCGACTTCCATAATGTACATCGTAATTGAAGAATATAATAACATTGGGGTAATATGTCGATCGGGGTAATATGTTGATCTTCCTCAATGTTCATGAAATGTGTCTAAGCACGGGGAAGTCTAGTGGTTACTGAAGAATTATGAAATTCAAATTTTATTTAAATGAGTTTAAGTAAATTTGTATTTTTAATTAAATGTTGCAACAATAGCCTCAGATTTGTAATCAATAACCCAAAAATCCTGAAACACCAGCTTTGGTGAAAATCAAACACTATTTCTATAATTTCCGCTTACTCATATAAGTCTCTTGTGTTACAACATTTTCCTTGGATAAATATCGAACTCTATCATTTGTTTACTAAATAAAAAATTTATATTCTAGAAATACGTCTAAGCACACGAAAGGATTGTTGCTATTCAAGCATGGTAGCCTTCTTTTTGTAGATTTATCTTCTTCTACTTCTTTCATCTTCTTTAGGCGAAAAAAAACATTTATTCAAATTAATCTGAGACAAAAGTAAAGGTGAAATTAAGATATATTTTGAGTTGATTGTCATGAAGTAATTTTTTTTATTGAAGCTTGGGTGCTACAGAAAGAACAGAAGTATGTTTCAGCGCTCTATAGTCTACTCATTTGCTGGTATTTTTATCAATGAGGTTAAGTGTGAGGTCTCTATACTGCTCTTTGTCGCCATTATATTTATAAAGAAAAATGGCTTGGGCTAGAGGCCTGCCATCTGGGGAATAGGTCAAGGGGGTCAATTCACGAAAATACAGGGGGAAGGGAGCAAAATGTGTCTGTCGAAATCTGAAGTGGGAGGGGGAATTTCATTGTTTTTCGGTTCTTTTCCTTGAAAATACCGAAACAGGTTTGTTTCCAACGAAACACAAAAAAAAAAAAAAAAAAAAAAATCATGAAAATACAAAAAGGTACTATTTGAAATCTATGGGAGAGTAGTTTCTGACCTTACCCCTGGTACTGCTGAAGGGGGTATTCTCTCCCATATATATACAGTCAGTTGCAAATTGGTTTAACTCGCACAAAAGGATTGTCAACTTAACTTCATAAAATGTCAAATTCATGGAAAGCAATATTTACATGTCAAACTAGATAAATCGACAGAATTGCAGGGGGGTTAGCCATTTTGGCAGCCTTGACTTTGTAGGCTCATGTGAATTACAAGTTGGCGTTCGGTACTATTTAAAGGTGATGTAAGAATTTATTGAATTTTCTTTTAAAAACGGAGAGACCAAATTCGCACACGGTATCTCCTTTAATGTACAATATTTTGAGACGCGGGGTAAAAATTGGTTTCCTCAAAAAGCAAATGTGTATCCTGTGTTTTTTGAACAAGTAAGAAATGAATAATAGCTTCTCCTACGAAGTATACTATGAGTATATTATTAATGAGATCACTATGGATTAGCATGACTAATGAGTCTATGTGAATAAAGTGAAAACAGACCAGATCAGTGGCAGTTCTGGCCTCTCTTACTGTCTAGGCAAAATCTTAATTAGTGCCTTCCCCTCCTCTGTCTCCCAACAACTTTCAGGGCAAAATTTTCATTTATTAACAAAATTTTCCATTTATTTAAATCCTTATAATATTAATCAAATTCGATCTAATTACTTTTATTTTCAAGGAATGGTAATGAAGATATGGGAAAAATTAAAATTTCGGATTCAATTTGGTTATACCAACTGCCAACTGCGCCCTCTACTTTATTTTGATAAAAATATAATTTCAAAAAGTACAAAAGGATTATAACCGTTCGATTATTTATTTGAAATTTTGCGCCTCTAAATTCCTGCGTCAGGGGCAAGTGCCCCTGTGACCCTCCCTAAAACCGCCTCTGTACCAGATTATCCAGAAGGTGCCCGTTAGCATTAGCAAACTATTTCTTACAGTCCATTATGTTGTGTTGACACAGCTGATAGCCCCTCCTATTAGAAACCCGGATGAAAAAAATTTCGGGTCCACTTCTCTCAACAAAATGTAACTGATCCTGTTGAGAATTTTTTAAGTTCTGTCTAATCTTTAATTTCTTTGAAGACTTTAATAAAAAAAAAAAAAAATGGTTTTGGTTTCGAAAAAAAAAAAACGCTTATAAAAAACTTTATAAAAACGCTGAATATACTTCGAAAAAAAACGCTTATAAAAAACTTTATAAAAAACGCTGAAGACTTTATAAAAAAAAAAAAAAAATTGTTTTGGTTTCGAAAAAAACGCTTATAAAAAACTTTGTAAAAACGCTGAAGACTTCGAAAAAAAACGCTTATAAAAAACTTTATAAAAACGCTGAAGACTTTATAAAAAAAAAAAATTGTTTTGGTTTCGAAAAAAAAAAAACGCTTATAAAAAACTTTATAAAAACGCTGAAGACTTTATATAAAAAAAAATTGTTTTGGTTTCGAAAAAAAAAACGCTTATGACAAAAAATGTGTTCGCAATTCCTTCCACCCAAAAAGTCGCGGTCCATGTTTTCAGGAGCTCTGGTATAGGGTATGAATTTTTTAAGTATTATTATTATTTTTTTTTGAGGTCTATCAAACCTCCTCCTGTTGATGTATAATTGCAAATTTCCTGATAACTCTGACTCTCCGACGTATTTGCTGGATTGTATTTGGACTTGTTTCAATTCAGTTCCGGCAAGGGTCATGTGCAACTGAAGTTCTGGAGCAAAATTTGAAATTTGGTTTTATCAGATTAGTTTATATGTAAAAGGTGCCTAAAAAAAAACTGGGTTTAAATCTACCGCAAATCGAGTGTACGACCATGCACCAATTTTTTTGATTTTTCCTTGTTTTATCCAATAACGAGTAAAACGAAATCAATAGCTAAGCTAAATAGCTTCATAGCTAAGACCCAGTTCTATCCACCTATTGAATTAATTTTTTAAGATTTGGTGTACAAGTTTGTTTAGATCAAAGTACGTTTGAAATTGGTTGTAAAAGAACACCGCTTCTATTTTTAGGGTAGGTTTAGATTCTGGTCTTAGAAAAAGTCTGAATAATATAGTAATTCTGGCTCAAACTGAGACTAATGTATCCAATTACATAAGTACCTTCTTCCTTTTACGGCTTTCTTCGTTCGTTTTCCTAGTTTTTTAGACCTTTTTTCGTAGTGTTAGAATATTTTTGTGTTTTCTGTTTTAACTGGGAATTGAGGGGGGGATGGAAGTCCCCACTTGTGGTAGATTTCTGTTTGATCCATGTCTGAAATCTTATATAAGATGATATCTGCAAGTTTCAAGTATCAATTCGTTCAGTCTTTACTTTGCATGTACATTTTAAAATTTTGCAAATAAATATTTTTTCTACTGTTTGTTATCACACATGGGAATGTTTACCCATGATTTTCAGCTTTTGACAGTATAGTTTTCAATTCTTTTTTTATTTTTCTTTACTCCACTTTTACCTGCGTTTATAGTGGGCTACAGATAAATTATTGATGAATCTTTTTATGCGCTGTTAAAGGTATAGTTTCCGTTAGAAAGGACCTGACTCATTATATTATATAAATAAATAAGAAAAAAAAGAGTAACTTCCCATTTTGATTTCAGCCCAATGGAAATCCACTAGTTAATCCAAAAACGAAAACTGCTCTTGCCACCTTACTGACGAACCGTCTACAGACTACACAAGTAGTATCGCCATCGCCCCCGCTGCCCCAGTTGTCTCCTACTATTCAAAATTCTCTTCCTGATCAAAGAGCTTCGTCTGTACAGGCAACTTTTTTGACTAAGCCTAGCAACCAACCTATGACCCCTCAGCAGCAAGAACAGTACATGAATCAGCAGCTTCAGAAGCGGCAGCAGGCTGCAGCACAGCTTATGAGTCAGCAGTCGGTGTTAAGTAAATCACCAGTGGCTGTTGCTAGCATCCAACCACCAGGAACTCAGCAATCAAAAGGTACTTGTTACTTTCGTACTTTTGAATTAGGCCTTACCCGTCTGACTTAATATTTTTAAGTGGATTAGGGCATTTTTTAGAAGGGAGTCTCGTTCTTATGTTTCCATATTTTATCCCATAGATGTCCAAATTCCAGCCGATTTTTGTCGTATTTTCTATAAAATTGCGCTTTAGAAATTCTCTTTACGTCAACATAACCAACCGCAGAGCAATTTTCCCTTCCCCTTGAGCTTTGAAAACCACTAAGGTATCTCTCCTAAACAGATCAATTCTTTTACTCTGTGTGTTAAGGGTTTATTATTTTCTCTAATTTTTGGTCCAAAGATTCCTCATCCTGCATCAGGGATATTATCAAAGGCTACAGCTACCTTCCCCCATCCCCTGAAAATTGGTAAGATATTTTTCCTGAATAGAATAATTCCTTTAACGTGTGGTCTTTTTTTAGTTATAGCCATATTTTTTGGGAAATGCTCATTTTGAGCTGCAGCCAAAGTTTTGTTGCCACTCGTCTGTGCATTTTATTTTTTCAGGAAAGTGTCATGATTTATGCGTGCCGCAAGATATATATACTTAAGAGAGGTATGTCCTATCTAAACCTCCTCTAGTTATGCAAGTCTTTTTTGATTAAGTTTAGGTTTTTTTGGAGAGAAACCTGGGGAGAAAAAGAAAATTTTCAGCTTATGTTATGTAAATTTGCTCTTTTCTACATTTTTCTTTTACATTTAACTTTTGAAGTTACCCATCTTGGATTTTCTAATATTTGAAAAAATTAAACGAATGTTGCAAAAATAAATTCATCAAAGTTTTAACAACTGTGGCTATTGGTTTCAATGTTAAAATTCTTCTATTTTAGAGAAATACTAAAAAAAAATTAAAGCAAAAACTTTGTAAACCATTGTCTTTGTCATTTTAGCACGTTAACAACTCATCAAGCTGATAATCTCCATTTGAACGTGTAAGATTTATGTATTGTATGTAACTTTCAAAAAGCAAATGCGAACAATTTTATTTTCGAACAATTTAACAATTTTATATTGTTTTAATGCGAACAATTTTAACAATTTTATATTTATCGAACCCCTCCCCGACGAACTGAATCTTAGAAGTAGAACAACCATCGCTTTCAGGTAATGTCAGTCATTGCTTTTCACCAGTTTTTGTGCTTTTAGCCCCCTCCAAGCTTATGTCTGGTCTTGCCTCCGTGCCTCCCCCCCCCCTCTTCTTATGTTTTGATGTACATGAAGTGATGCAGCGTGTAGCCGGCATTGATTTAGAAAAATCATTTTAATTGTTATCTGAAATTATGAAATGTATACATAAGTAAAATTATGCTCAATTGAAATCCCCTCCCACCCCTACCGAAATAAAGTAAACCGTACCAAAATGGAACTATGGCTATCGTAGGTTTATACCTTTGTTTCGGCCTTCTACTCCTATCTCTTATGTCCTAGCTAGTACGCACCCAGTTTCGATTTACTTTCTTCAATTCGGTACAGTTCTTTATTCAGTTTACTTACAATTCGGTACGTATCAAGTTTCTTGCTTCTACTCCTTTCTCTTGTGTCTTTGCTAGTACGTACCCAGTTTCGGTTTGCTTTATTCAGTTTGGTATATGTTGAAATTGCTTTTGCTCCTTCTGTAATATCACATTTCCATCCTGCAATGGCGAATCATAAGGCCCGTTCTTTTACACTAAGATCTCACATCTTTCTGGAAATATTTCCGTTCTTTTAAATCATCCTTGTCCTAAGATCTCACAGCTCACTGTGTTGGCAAAAGTGTGAAATACGCCATCTTTCTGCCATATAGAACAATGATGAGAGAACTTTGATGATATACTCATCATTGTTCTTAGGCCGCTAATCAGAGCAGAATGATGGAAGACGTTTGCAAAAAAACGCTATAAGATCTAAGTGCTAAGATTTCACTTTTAAGCGTTTTGTGTCAAAAGATGTAAGATCTTAGCACAAAGATGAGTAAAAGAATGGCCCTATATTGTGTGTAATATGATGCCTGAGTCAGCTCGAAGGTGCCACTCTTCTAGGTTGTTCAAAATTGTTAAACAATTTTTCGCCTCTTAGAAGCTAATTTATTTTTTTATTTTGTTCTCTTTCAAGTGCAGGATTTATTGGAGTCTATGTATTATATTTAATTTATTTGATATACCTAATCTGTTTAATTTTTGTTCTCTGTAAATTTTTTTCCTCTTCTCTCTGTAAGTATAGGCTAAAGCTCTTTTGGGGTATAGTATAGTGTAATATTTTATGTGTATTCCATCACGACTAAATCTTATTTCTATGATGTTGTCAAAAAATAGGTTATTGTTATCGTCAAGAAGTTGAATTCAAGAGACGTTGTTCATTGCTGTTAATAGTTTTAAAAGATTGTTCAAAAATTATAATTCCATAATACACAACTTCAAACAACTCCATGTGTTAAGATTTCTAATGAATGAGAAAACCCAATAAATAAATAAACACCAACCACAATGTTGCTATGAGAAATACCCAAATTTTCAATGAAAATACCCAAATCAGTGTTATGCAAAATCTAGGAATAGGGAGCAAAAAATGTACAATTTTCAATGAAAATACCCAAATCAGTGTTATGCAAAATCTAGGAATAGGGAGCAAAAAAATGTAGGGGGATAAATCCCCCCCATTCATGTCTTTGTTGGTCTGTTCGGTTTCCTATCAGCTGTGTTTGCAGGATTCAGGTTTGGGGAGGATCAAATTGTTAATTTGGGATGAGAGGAATCAGTTTATGAAGTTCCTGGGCCTTATGTAGCTATGAATCATAGAAACTAAATCTTTTAAATGTAGTTTTGGATATTTTGGAGGTGAGCATTCATTAATTGATATGATAATGTTGATCGAATTATGTGAAAGATTAGTTTTCTGTTTTAATGTTCAGTATAATATGGCAAAGGAAGTTCAGCATCAGAATTTTATAAACTTTTCTATGTAGTCTTAGCACCAGGTTTATAGCACTTCAGAGCAGTGTCAGTTTTCTGGAATGCTCAATGGTTCTCAGGAAAAAATCGAAAACATTTGTAAAATGTGTAATTGCGGATTGTTTCTGAGAACCAAGTTAGTGAGTATATGGAGCATAGTTTTATGTCCTATTTTAGATTGTAAGTTCCTTAGTGTTACTGAATGAATTGGGCTACCTAAAAAAAATTCTTATGTCAGAAAAGTTAAATTTTTGTTACGCAAGAATTTTATGCCATTTTATGTTCAAAATTTTTATTTCAAAGTCAAATTCAGAGCAGAGGCGGATCCAGGATTTTTATAAGGGGGGGGGGCAAAATAGGTTGATCCGATATACTTACGTTAGGAGCAAGTCTAATTAATGCAAATTTGCGTTAATTAAGTAAATTATACTACTTTTGGACTATGTTAGGGGGGCGCGCCCCCCTCGCCCTCCCCCTGGATCCGCCACTGATTCAGAGCTTAGTACATGCTATTTTGATTCATTGATTGTGTTTTTAAATTTCGTAGTGAAATGCGCAAAGATGCTCTTATTTTCATGTTGTTGCGAAAATTGTACTAGGATTGAGAATTTTAGGCTCTTTTGAGAAGCCTTAATTCAAAAACATTTGTTTCACCCCGTTTCACGATTCCTATACTCAGGGACAATTTCAAGTTTGTATCTCTTCCCCCTTCGGGGCTAAAACCCAATGATAACGAGAGGAAAGAACTAGGAGTGTTGTATTAATTATAAGCAAGTTGTGCACGGTACGATGCTCTTATTTTCATGTTGTTGCGAAAATTGTACTAGGATTGAGAATTTTAGGCTCTTTTGAGAAGCCTTAATTCTAAAACATTGTTTCACCCGTTTCACGATTCCTATACTCAGGGACAATTTCAAGTTTGTATCTCTTTCCCCCTTCGGGGCTAAAACCCAATGATAACGAGAGGAAAGAACTAGGAGTGTTGTATTAATTATAAGCAAGTTGTGCACGGTACGACAGCGATACTAAAAAGTTGGATGTCGCTTAGGAAATACCTAATCAACCTGACAAAGTGTGTGTTCCATGCCCAACCACCATGATTTTTTTTTTCGAGACAACGGATAACACAACATTAGAGGCAATTCATATTGCTGTAACTGAAGCAGGGGTGGATCCAGGACCTCTTGTAGGAAGGGGGGGGGGGGGGGGCAAAATAGGTTGATCCGATTAACTTGCATTAGGAGCAAGTTTAATCAACCCAAACTTGCGTTAATTAAGTGAATTATACTACTTTAGACGACTTTAGTGGGGGGGGCGCGTGCCCCAATCGCCACCCCCTGAATCCACCACTGAATCGAAGATCGAATTGTAAGTGAGGAAGTGAAGATTTAAATATTTGCCCATTTTATGCTTTGTAAGCATTTCAGAGGTGATATTTGCTTTTGGTTCCTATCTAATGATAATCAATTATCATTATTTGAATTCTGGAACATTAAGTAGAGAGCAACTGTATCTAGATCAGTCAATAAATAGTTTAATAAAATAAATAAATAATAAAGCATTGTTTGGTCAAGTATTTAAGATCTGTCTGAAGTAATAGAAAAGTATAGGCTATTTGGCGGGGACATTTCAATGGTGTCAAGTGGAGGCGTGTCAACTTGTGTAAAGTCTTCAAAATCGTAGGATATGTCATTCGTAGGCGGTGCCATTATAGATGGGCCGTATATGTAGTCAACGTCTTCATAGTTGTAATGGAGCGTTTGAGGGTATCCCAAGGATGATAAAATCAGAAGTCCAAGAAGAATCAAAAGGCCAATAACGTTGCTGATATCCATGTCTGAAAAAAATTTTTATTATTAGAAATTAGAATAAACGAACTAATTTACAGAAGTGTAATTACTTATACTGGCTAGTTACGACTAATGTAAAAGATGAAGCTATTCCAGAGGCATTTCTGGCGCATAGGGCGTCAGAAATCTTGGAGCAGCTCCCTTGGCCCCAGATAGCAAAGCATAGTATCAATCCACTGTGCTACCTTGGGGTTTACAACTAATACTACTACAAAAGTAACTGCAGCACCGAGCCGCCTGAGAGTACCACAGCTACGCATTCTCTGCCTCCATCCCAGTCTATTCGGAGCCTTTCTCTTTAAACCCTCCCAAGAAGTTTCTATTTCCCTTAAATCTTTTCTTGCGACATCTTCCCACCGTATTGGGGGACGACGCGCTTTTCGTTTGGCCATAGACCGTTGGCCGACGAAGATAATCTTTGGCAATCTGTCATCCTTCATCTGCAGAACGTGTCTTAACCATCTCATCCTTTCTCTCATTATAGCCCTAGAAAGCGTGTTTGAACCACATTTTTATGCAGCTTACTGATCTAATATGCGTATGCTAATTTGCATAAGCATAATTTTTAATGTTTTGTGGTTTCGCAATTATTTGATGTTTCACAAATAATGATGACAAGTAATAGCAATTATAATTAAAGTCTTAAGATAAAAATATAAGTTAACTATTTCCTTGATAGAGATATCCATGTTTACAAGTTAACCCTTGGTTTTAATGGAATTCGACACCTTAAAAAAAACATTTTCGATTCTGAGTGTCGATTAACCGTATCAAAGACAAAGGGCCCATTAACAAATTTTCCTAGCGCCACGGGTAACTCCCAAAGTAGTTTTAGTAAAAATTGATAGGGAATCTTAAATGTGTCAACACTTAGAAAAGCTAACGGGAGGTTAGTTTAAAATAAAGAAAACGTACAATCTCTTACTAGTTGTTAAGCATAGTCGTGTCTATTCAATGTAGATATACTACTGCTACTACTGACTAACAACTCACTGCACCACCAAGCTGCCTGAGGCCAACACGACTACGGACGCTCCTCCTCCGTCTTAATCTATTATAAAACTCCCTTTTTACACCCTCCCAGGAAGTTCTCATTTCCCTTATATCTTTCCTTGCGACATCCTCCCATCCCAACCGAGGACGACCTGCTTTCCGTTTAGCACTAGAGGGCTGGTCAAAAAGGATAATCTTCGGCAATCTGTCATCCTTCATTCATGCCCTTCACCTTTCGCAGCCCTAAAAAGCTTGAACCACACCTAGACTGTTTGTCTCAAAACCTTCTCTTTTTTTGTCTCTTAAAAAAAAAACCTTAGATAGATCAAATCCCCTCTTTCAACTCTCTATGAAAAGCAGGATTGAACCTCACTTTTCGATTTGAGCCTAATTTAAGGATGTTTGGAATACGGTCAGGGTGGGCAAAAGGCTATACTTCTATCTTTTTTTTCTCTAAAGATAATAAGCAAGGCCGTACCGAGGATTTTTTTTTCGGAGATTTTACTAAAAAAAAATTGTGTGTGTTGTTGGGGGGGGGGGGGGTAAAAAAAAAAACTTAGATACCATTTTATCAAATGTCCTTTTTTCAACTTTTTACGATTGTCAGACAGAAACGTTCGGGGGGGGGGGGGGGGGGGGGGGCAACTCCTCAGGATGTAGTGGTGGGGGCCCCGGCACCCCCCCCCCCCCCGTTCGGGGATTTAAAATTAAAAGTTTCAAAATTACTGTATTAGGTTAGGCTGAAGTTTAACTAATGCAGTAATAGGATGCAGCGCTGTTTCAATTAAACAAGTCGATAGTTTCGTCCTTCTCCCGATACGACTTGTTTGGGCAAGTTAAAAAATAGATGAAAAATGCTATTTGGCATTTGACCGAAGTGTATTTTTATCATTTTCATTTGGAATCTTAAAAATTAGCAAGGCCAGTACCGAGGATTTTATTTCGGAAATCCTTACTAATGGGGAAAATTGTATTTTTGTGTCGGGGGGGGGGGGGGGGTAAAAAAGCTTTTAAACGCATAAAAATGTGTTTTTTATGCATTTTTTGTTAAGCTTTTATGAGTTTTGGACAAACATTTCGGGAGGGGGGGGGGGTGTATTCAAACCTCGCAACCCCCCCCGTTCGAAAATTTGCATACTAAAGTATGCAAAAGTTCAAAAACAATATTCATTGAGGTTTAAGAAAAGTGATTGACTACTTCGATTATTTCCTAAATAGCAGCGCTTTTTCTGGGATATTTAATATTCTTAAGAACATAATCATAAATAAAATGTGCCTAATGTGTAAAAACATACATTTTTGTTCTTAAACCCTCTTGTACGAAGTGACTGGGTGCATTTTGGAAACCAAAATTGCAGCCTAACCGCGGGGGGTAGACTCCAACTAGGGCCCCCCTCCCCTGAATACGGCCTTGATCCGGATTTAGTGCGATTGAATTTACGCAAAGGATTAAAAAGTCTTTAAAAGACGTATATTACCTACCCCCGAAAAATAAAGTAAATATCGAGCATTGTTCTGTTATCAATTTGTTACTTAGTTGCAGTGACACGTCTCAAGCTATTGAATTGTTGTCAAAAAGGTACAGGGGCGTCGTTCGGTGGGGGTGGGGGGGGGGGGGGGGGGGGTGGAGTTGCCTCTTGACTATCCGGATATGGACTCATCTTGCCCCCCTCCCAATAAAAATGCTGGGAAGTTCTCCCCTAACAAGGTATGTGCAGGCTACAAAATGGAGGTTGAAGGTCTAACATTCCCAGAAACCTCCTTTTCTCGTATTTATTTTTATAATTAATCTGTTCTCGTCACGAAGTTTACCCCTTCCCACCCCCAAGAATCCTGAGTATTTGTCTGAATTCCAGGGTCCATTCACGGGAAGAGATTTAAATCTGTTTATTTCTCTAATTTACACTGTTGTTTAGCAGATTTTATAGCGTTCGTTTTAGAAATAACTTTGACTCGAGAAAATTCAGAAGCTGTATAGAAAACGTTTGGATACAGGCACGTACCTGGGGAATGGGGCCTTTGAAATCTCATAATTATGAAGTTATTCACATACTTTCTTTTTTAATTTTTGGTGTTTTAGCTAACCCCTCGCCCCCCCTTCCTCCAGATACACTCAAAATTCTAAATGCACGTATTCGTTTGGACGAATTTTATTTTATGTATTTTATGGTGCTTATAAATCATCTCTGTTTTTTCTCATTTTCTTACACCTTTCTGCTGATATTCTCGACTGTGGCATATGCAGAGGAAGCTGGTCAGAGCCCGTCACCTTGAATTTCTGGGCACTTATTCAAATAAAATTTGTTTTTTATTGTGCCACCCTCCAAAAAAAAAAACCTGCTTAGCCTAGCTAATATGTACTGACTTGCTTGTTTTATCTGGCTTTTATAGTTCAATTTTTTTCTACAAAGTTTGCAGTATTTATCGTGAATTCCGTGGAACAATCTCGATTCTCCTCCCTTGCCAAAAACTGTACTCGTGCTTAACAATAAAATAATGTACAAAAAGCAACTCTCACCTTAAATATCCAAGGTTCTTTTCCACTTCTAAAACTACCCTAAACCAATCCTTTTCCAATCACTTACTGACCAATCTTTTAAATCCTCTTTGTTTTATAACCTAATTATTCAATAATGACACTGAAAAAATAATAAGATATTAAAAACTGTATTAATATTTATAAAAAATTTTAATTAGGGTAATTGTGTTTATGATAATTTTTCATTATGCATGGATGTAAGTCACCTCAGATTTAAAGATATGACTTAAATTGATTAGGCAGGATCGTAGGATCCTGCTTTTTTGGGAGGGAATGAAAAAAAAAGCGGTGAGTGTGTGAAAATCCGTAAATGTTACAGAAAAAATTTAAGAAAAAATATCTTCAGATTTTGGTTGGAGGATTGTATACGACGGCCACCCTGCATCTGTACCTTTCACTGGTTATGACATTAATGCATATTGTAATTTTATTTTGGGAACGCTTTGCATCTGAATGAGTAAAGCAACCTGGTAATCATTTAGCGTGCAAAGCAATTGCTAAGTAAACACTTAAACATGCGAGGATTTTTTGGGAGAGGGAGCGAGCTTTTAAAAAGTTAAATTGTAGAGGGCGCTCTAAGTTAGCTATGGGGGCGGGCTAAATTCCCTTCCCTCCCGGGGCACACCACCCAAAACTCAACTGAAGCTAGTTGTTTTCGGAAATTGGAACTTCGGAATTTAATTTGATCTTGAATTCAATATTTCATTGACAAAAAGTTATTATTGGTGTTTAAGGTATTTTAAGGAAACTTTTTATAAGTTTTCCAAAACGTGCCAAATTGTGATTTCATTTCAGAGAGGCAAATGACTTCAAATGACTGTGCCAAAAATTAAATTCATTTCGAGCTTTATGCATTTAAATTAGAAAACATGAACTACTATTTTATATACGTTGTGAGTTCGAAGTAACGCTCTATAGCGAAATAACTTTTTTTTCTTCATCTGAAGACGTTGTTTCACAACGTTTAAAAAAGTAATGCCGTTGCTATTGTGTTTTTAAGAGTTTTCAAACGCTTTTGAAAACCGGAGAGGTCCTGGTTTCCTTTCCCTTTGCCAAATGCATTCTTTGGCCAGGTCTTACTCCTTATTTTAATTTTAGGCGCCGCTTTTACTGTAAGTCGTATTTCCACTCAATTTTACGGACATGAACCCACAGTAAAGCTCCCCGGTGACTTGTGTTTGCTTGGCTGTGTCTTCATTATTACCGACTATCATAAATCAAAACCCCAGGAAACGGTGAGTGAATGGAAGAAAGTGATAAATCGTTATGGAGGTGAAATCGAATCTACTTATGGCCCGAGAATCACTCACGTTCTCTGCTGCCACCTGACCAATCCATTTGTTCAACAGGTAAGTTTGCTTGACCATAGGCGCGTACCTACTGGGCCAGAGGTGAAAGCTCACCGTCAAGAGAAGAGGTGTTATTATACAAATATCCTAAACAGCGTTGCCAATGCGGTAGAATTGTACTGTTTTTGGTACAATTTAGAGGTCCTAGTACAATGCGGTACATTTAATACAATACAAAATTATACGGTACTGATTGGTTTTATATGTATCTTTCTGACTCGGCTATCTATTCAAGTTTTAGTTCACAATTTTCTTCTTGTTATGGCAAAATTTAACCGGTTGTTTGGATGGTACAAGTTAATCTTTTGTGGCCAAATTTTAGTCGGAACATTGGTACAGTTTATTTCAAAGTATTGGCAACGCTGGTTTGTAGCTGTTTATCTTGATTTTTACTATAGAAAAAAAAATGAAAATTACGATTTTGCTGTTTAATATTATTATCTTGAAGCTGCTGTGTATTTTTTTTTCTGTCTTCAAATTTGTAGTAAGTTAAGTGAACTGTAAATAAGTGATTGAACTTACGTTTATCTGGATTTTAAGGACTATATCGGAAAATATTGGGTTTTACTAAACAAAGGCTTAAAAATGTTACTATATCTGAAATTAAAACACTTCCATATAACATATAGTAATAAGGTCAATTACTGCAATGTTTCGAGGCACTTGAAAAAAAAAATGCAATACAGTTGAACCAGAACTACATACGAAAGAAATTTTTCCCTCGTTACAATGCTACTCCAGAACCTCTCTTGAAACCATAGAATTTAATAGATAATTTTATAGCATGCCCTTGCTTACCTGTATTACCTAGTATTATTGTCTGATGTGTTTTTCAAAGGTATTTCCTAAAGAATGTCCTTCTATTTGCACAATGTTTGTCTGTGAGTTGAAATTTGAGGGTAGCTATATAAAACAGCAGAGGATTGCAAAGTAGGGCTTAAACATTAAGTCTTAATATCTACGTCTGAATCAACGTCTTATTAGTTGAACAAAACTGTATATGCTACACATGGGCGTAGGCAGCATATTGTCTGGGGGGGGGGGTAGTCGATAGTGTGATGGAGCTCCTTTTATCAACTGTTTTTCCAACCATCTGCTTTTCAGCCATATCTAATGTAAATTTGAAGGTCTAGGGGGGGGGAAGCTGCCCCCCCCCTGCCCCCGCTCCCTACGCCCATGATGCTATATAAGAATAAAGTATTGAATTGCAAAAATATCACAATAAAAAAAAAGAGAAAATTATTCTGCCACCAGGGTGTACTAGATGGGTATGAGCATCAATTTTTGGTTTGATGGGTTGGCTAGGGCTAATGATTCTTAAATTTTTCAGATTTTACTATGCTACTGCTAGGTTTTGCCCCCCTCCCCCAATTCTTCTAAATACCCACGCCATGATCCATTGGATATAATGTCGCCCCTATTTGAGGGAACACGTATTTCCTGTGTCTGAAAAAGTGAAAATTGTCTGCGTTATTAAAAAAAAATCATATTTTCAGGGAGCTGTATTTTTACTTTTGCATTTGGTCTGTAGTCTCCTTAATTGAAGTCTCTCTCCCTCCCTTTCTAACTCCGCCTCAGTGGAAGTTTTGACCCCTCTTGCGCCCGGGGCAAAATCTTGATTAGCTCCCTCCTGTCTCTTAAAAATTTTCACGTCAAACTTAAATAAAATTTTCGTTTATTAACAAAATTTTGCCAACTGTGTCCTGTACTTTATTTTTGTTAAAAATAAAATTTCAAAAAATTACAAAATGATTATAACCGCTAAATCATTTATTTGAAACTTTGTGCCCCTAAAATTTCTGTGCCCGAGGCAAGTGCCCCCTCTGTCCCCCTAAAACCTCCTCTGCCCCGCCCTCTCTCTTTCTCTTTCGCACTTTTTTTCCTTTCTTTCTTTCACATGAAAATGGATCCTTCTCTATGATTTTCTTAGAAATATTTTTGGGGGAGGAGGTATTAGCCAGAAAATTCTACTCTTGGTTATTTCTTGTTTTTCCCTATATGTGCTTCCTCTTATGCAGAAATTTTGAGAATGTTTTCTATTAATTGACCTATTTTATTTTTAGGCTATTCGGGACAACAAGAGATGCGTGACGGCCTTTTGGCTGAAATGATGTAGTAATCAAACAGCAGTTGTTTCCGCCAACAACAGCTCTTCATTTGCCCCTTCCATTCAGTGATGACAACCGTCCGGGTCATAAAATGACCATGTCTGTAAGCGGTTTCGAAGGGGATGATAGAATCAAGGTTAAAGCCATGATTGAACAGCTGGGTGCTAAATACACTGGATATTTTTCCAAAAATACAAGCGTGTTAGTGTGTAAAAAGTAAGAAAGATTGTGCTTTTCTAGTTATTTGAGCTTTAGAGCTCATGTTCAATCATAATTTTCTATTCAAGATGGGGCCTTCGACCCACGCTGTTGGCCCTTACGCTTTTTTATCCTCGGTTGCCCTTCTTTCAGCCATCTGTTTCTGTTAGCATTTTGCTTTCTTTTAATCTTATGACTGTCAATTGCTTTCTTTGTGTGGCTTTTTTTCTCTTTCATCCTTTTGTTTTTTTTAGTACCTTCTTTTGTGTCCTAGCTTGTTTTGGGGCAGTATCACAATAAGCATTTTCTGACTATATTTTGCATATAATTATATGGTACTTTGGTATTAGCTGCAACCCACGCGATAAGTCAAGTTTGGTTAATGCTATTGAAATAAAACAAAACAGGATGAAAATACAATAGTTTAGAAACAAATTTGGGCTATATATTTGCACATTAGGGGGGGGGGGGGGGGGGGGGGGGGGGGGGGGTTAAAGCATAGCATATATTAAATACGTAACTTAACCTAGGTACCTTTTTGTCCCCTAAACCCAAAAAAGAATAGTTTAAGTATCGTAAAAGCAATGACAAACCACGATTTGCAATCCTCTAATGCAATTCTCTACTGACTCATACCCGTTTGACTAGTTTTCTTCAGCATCTTCCCTATACAATATAGCGCGTGGGTTGCAGCTAATACCAAAGTACCAATTTTGTCTGTAACAGAGTCTTAGATACACATTCCTTTTTGCTCAACCTGAGGGACAGTGATTCTCCTCTGCGTTTTTTCGGCTACCGTGAACGTGATACAGTTTTCATACCGAAAAATGATACAGTTTTCATTTACATCCGGCATCATTTTCGAGGGGTCTCCACACAAAGCAAGGGCGGATCCTGGATTTTTGTCGGGGGGGGGGGGGGGGAGGTTACTAATTTTTGACTTTTTCGGGGGGGGGGGAGTTTACTAATTTTTGACTCAGTTTTCGACTAATTATACTGATTTTTACCTAGATTTTACTAATTTTCGACTTATTTTCGACCCGTATCCCCCTGGATACGGCCTTGCCGCAAAGCCATATCCAGGGTGTGGGGGTAGGTAGTGAGAATTACCCGCCTCCCGAAGTTTTTGCTGCGAATTTTTGTACAATCCTCTCTCCCCCCCCCCCCAACAAACATTCCTGGAGGCTCCCTTGGGTCATTGTTAGAAGGTATTTTTCGAAGTTCTTGCTGCTTTGTTCTTGCTGTACATTTTTTACCATTGAGAATAATGAAAATAACATCTACAATTCCTGAATTAGCTTCAAATGGCGGCTCTTTTTCCCTAGACAGTTTTTTTTTTTCAAACCGTGTTTTAAATGTTCGGCTACTATGGGCTAGTTTTTTCTTTATTAGGTTGCATCTGATCCTGCACTCGGTATATATACGTGCCCACGAATTGTTTTCTGAATGCAGAATCTGTGTTTCCTTGTTAAAATACATGAAAATGTTGAATAAAATAAATGAATATACTCGTGCGATTGCAATTTTTAGAAAATAATTTCAATGCCTCACGTGTTTGTGCAATGCCATTTATGCAAATTTTGTCTCGGGCACAAGGTCATAATTCCATTTTTTGTTCATGTCAATTTTTTGGAATGCTTAAAGCCTAATTTGCATTCTCATTTGCTATTCTGGTTTCAATTATGCAAAACTAGGGACAGGAAAATTCAGTTTTTTTTTTTATTTTTACGCAATTATATCTATAGTCAACCAATATTGACTTTACTAGCCCAAAAATCCCTTTTTAAGTTATTTAAAATCCCATGAGCCAAATTCAATTTTTGCTTGCCAAGTTTTCTAAGACTAGCCGAACCTGACAACACTATGGCTTGCCTCCGAACTGACAGAGAAAGTAAAAACTCCTGCCATTCAGTTGATTAAATAACAATGTTTGATAAATTGTCTGTTAGATCTCGGAAACAGAACCGTTTGTTAATAATTCTCAGAATCTTAGTAGGTGAGCGGGAAACCCAAAAATATATTGTATTGTGTCAGCAAGGCCGTATTCAGAAGAGGGGTGAGGGTCTCTAGCCCCCCCCCCCCCCCGAAGAGTTTCCGAGACGAATTCATACTTAGGAGTCCAACTGTTTCACACGTATACTAAAGACGTATTCAAGACAATATTCAAAGTTTGTCTTGAAAGACATATTAAAAAAAAAAACAGAAGTAGGAATATGATAAGAAGAGATAAGATTCAACTACCCTAAATAGGAAGGTCTCACCAGAATCATAGTTTCATAAAAATGGCATGATGTTAAGTATTGATTGAATGAAAGCAGTTGGTAAGTGTGACTAACCAGCAAGTAAACTTCATTGCAGCCTCCCGCCCTCCCCCTAAAAAAAATTTGGCTGATACAGTTTCATAAAAATGGCATGATGTTAAGTATTGATTGAATGAAAGCAGTTGGTAAGTGTGACTAACCAGCAAATAAACTTCATTGCAGCCTCCCGCCCTCCCCCTAAAAAAAATTGGCTGATACAGCTTCATAAAAATGGCATGATGTTAAGTATTGATTGAATGAAAGCAGTTGGTAAGTGTGACTAACGAGCAAGTAAACTTCATTGCAGCCTCCGCCCTCCCCCTAAAAAAAATTTGGCTGATACAGTTTTGTTTTCAGTTTTATGGTACAGTATACAGTTTTGTTTTCAGTTTAACGATGGTAGTGATCATTCCCTCAGTTGGTTGAAACAGAGTCTGTAGCGGGATTTTTAGACCTTCCGAACAGAACTTTTAGAATCTCAGGGAGGCTTTGAGCAGCTTAACGTGGATGAAATCATATCTGCAGAGTCGGCCAGACGAAGGGAGATTGAATGAGCTCGTACATATCTCTATAATATCAAATGCTATGTTAGATTCTGACGATATTTTAAGCAACTTCGACAAAAATCGGGAAGTTTTGTATAAGAGCATTAACAGTGTTAAGTAAGAAGAGTTGACATTGTGTAATTGTGCATCTGATCCAGAGTTTAGCAATTATTAGGACTCTTCTATTTGGTTAAAACTTTATTAGTGATACCACTAATGAAAAGGCTGCAAATGGACGTTTTTTCTTATGTCTCCCATTATCTGACTTTTTACTTAACTTACGTCACATCTATACTTCTTTTTATGTAGCTCTGTTGCATAATTAAAAGGTAAATACAACAATAAAAACCTCGTTTCTGACATTATTAAAATTCTTTATAACTATGTCCGCCTCTTTAAATTTTTTTCTCGCTTCATCTCTTGGTTTTTTTTCCAATATTGTCTGTTATTTCTTTTCTGGGGAATCAAAACCCTGAATTTTCTTTTACAAGGTTGTTTCATTTGTCTTTTTATTATTACGTATTTGTTGAGCCATTCGATAATAATTTTTTGTTGGCTTATTCAAGTTTTTCGTTTCAGAGGAGATGGCGAAAAAATACAAGAGAGCACGTGAATGGCGTGTGGCTGTTGTTACAGTTCAGTGGCTTACAGAGATGCTCGTTGGAAGTCAAACAGCGTTGAAGCAAGCACACCATCCCAAATACCATGACTTTAATGCGGCTGTTACTGACATTTTTAAAATTGATTATGGCCATGTCCAACCTTTAATGGGTAAGTTTCAACCAAAGTTCTTACGTAAATATTATATTCTTAATATAAAAATAATAATTCACAAGAAATAATAAACATTATATTATAATAGCGGGGGACTGAGCTTGGCTTGACGGGATGGATTTTAGACACAAAACTGGTGTCTCTCGCATTTCCCCTCCCCCCCGTACAAAAAGTCCTCATGGAAATCCAATTCCCTGCACCTTGATGGAAGCGTAATTTTTCTATATTGTAATTTTATATAATAGCGGGGGACTGAGCTTGGCTTGACGCGATGGATTTTAGACACAAAACCGGTGTCTCTCGCATTTCCCCCCTCCCCCCCCCGTACAAAAAGTCTCATGGAAATCCAATTCCCTGCACCTTGATGGAAGCGTAACTGGAAAGTGTAATTTTTCCAGATTTAGTTGTACTGACATTCGTTTTATGCGAACTATACAAATGAAGAACAAACTTACTTTATTAATAGTCCAGTCCAAAACCGCAATATTTTTAGTTGAATATCTTTCTCTTTAGTTCAATTAACCTGTTCTGAATTAAAAAGTTTAATTAACCAGTTCTGTCAACCTGCAAGATTTAGTTGAAAAGCATGAGAGCTAATTAATAACAATCGTTGATTACTAATTAATATGAACAAACTATCAAATACAATGCAAAATTAATCAAGGTCGGAACTTTTAAGAATAGTAATGACGTGACTGATATTCACCCTTGTTCAACTGTCAACTTTCGTTTTGGTAAATTTTTTTCCCGTTGTTAGGTCTCTAATTTCAGTTAACAGACGAATAGAGAAAAATATGTTAAGGGGGCTTGGAGTGGAAATGATTTTTTTTTTCAATGTCGCGACCTATAAGATCGTTTTTTACCCGTTATCATGTATTATCCGTCATCTATTGAAAACTTCCTAGAAATTCGAGTCTCAAGTTAGATATATTCATATTTCTTACTCTCCTATGTTACTAGCTTGAGTAGTTTAGCTGACTCACTTACCAGGTAGTTAAAACACTTACCTCACTTACCAGGTAGTAAAACACTTACCTCACTTACCAGCTAAATCACTTACCAGGTAGTTAAACAGACACTAGAATTTTTAGTTCTCTATTGTATTCCCGTTCTAAAATACATACAATAAGATGAAATGTTTATTTCACAAGATTTCTACCACAAGCCCCGAAGGGCCGAGTTTGAATTATGGGAACAAAAAACAACAAATAGGACAAACAAACCTCACGCAAAATAGTTAAAAATTAGAACAACATATAAAAATAGTTAAAATACATTGAAAACACATAAATTTTAGGTTTAAAGGGGCCACAAACACCACAGAAAAAAAAAACAAAATGAGTGAATATACATATACAAAACTATGGCAACACTCGTACAAGTAATACAAAAAGAGAAATTATCGGGAGGTTTTGCTCAGACAATTCTGAGCAAAATTGGGGTCTTAAGCTAAGACAGTTTTAAAACCTCCCCAAAGACAATTTGGAGAGGTTTTATTAAATTTTCTTCAGTGATGGTGGTGACAGAAGTTTTTCCAAATCTGGAGGTAAAGTAGCGAATGCGGGATAAAATAGGAACGAGTTTAGAAGCACCTTAAGGCGTCTGGAATGTGGAGGCATCTCCCTCCCTCCCTAACTACAAAATAATCAGAGAACCCAATTGTAGAGGTTTTCAAGGATTTTTTTTTCTGTGATTGAACAAATTTACTAAAAATAATTCATGACGGCTGGACGACCGGTTACAAACAAAGCAGAAATATACTTGAAAAACGCAACCAGTACGCATTTACTAAAATATACAACTAACCAAATCATCACTGAAATAATCACAAATAAAAAACAATAAAAAAGAGATAGTAATAATGAGTACTGAGTAATAAATTAAAAAAAAAAAAAGAAAAACGAATTTATTAATAACAGAAGAAAAACCGAAACTAATTAATTTGCCCTTTCTTGTCATCCATCCCCAGACTCACCAACCGCTTCAAGGAGATGCTTCTTTAACCGGCTTTTAAAATGCGGCTACCTTTCCGCTTCCCGAAATGTGTATGGAACGGTTTTCCAGACCACCGGAGCCGTGTGCCTTGTCACATGGCTGCAACGAACCGTACTTCTCGCCTCACTTACCAGATTTTCACCATTTTTCGTAGCATATCCGTGATAAAATGATTTAAAACGAAAAAAGTTATTAAAACATCAGGTGCGAAACCATTCAAACTCTGAAACACAAAAATAAGAATCTGAAAATCTCAAACCTGATCCACATTCAAAATCCTAAGTTTCCTAAAAATCGACTCTACTTAAAACTCCGATGTCATACATACCAATTAACCTCACTGCTTCATTTTCCTGAATCTGCACAAGTTTAAAATTGCGCGTAAAATTAGCAGCCCAAATCGTACATCCATAATTTATATACGGCGCAATCAAAGAGTAATATAAAAGAAGTTTTCACTGTGAAGATTTGGAGAATTGCCATTTCACTGTGAAGATTTGGAGATACACCAATCCTATTAATCAGAATATAGTTACTCTTTGCGGCGTTAATACCAAGTAAGCTAGTGCCTACAAACTCACTCAACCCTTGCAGAGCTCTGTTTGCTTTCTGGACCGATTCTTCGAGAGTCTTCGCTGCCACAACAAGTGCTGTATCGTTGGTGAAAGATGTTCTAGACGCAACAGGAATATAGAACCGCATACTGTCGACATACACTAAATTCAGCAGAGGTCCTAAGACGAAACCCTGAGGAACTCCACATGAAACAGGAAAATACTTTGAAAACTTCTCTCCTATCTCGCCTAGATTTACCCTCACTGACCTACCATTAAAAAACGAACTAAAACAATCCAAACATCTCTCTTTTATACCCAAATCTCTCAATCTATCCAATATATACTGAAATCAACGGCATCAGACACTTTTTTTTAATCTATAAAATACTAATACAATACTCACCCTTTTCTAAAGCTAAATGAACATTTTCTAAAAACACGCTGTACAGCAGGTGAAGTCGAATGGCCCTTTGAGAATCCAAACTGGCCGTCACGCAATGCATGCAGGCCCGTGAAGCGATCATAGAGTCTTCAATGGATAATTTCTCACAAGCTTTCGAAAATACTGGCAAAATAGAAATAGGCCTGCAGTTCTATATGTCCATTTCAGTGCCCCCTTTGTAGAGAGGGAGAATCTTTGCTGTTTTCAATAATTACGGAAATACTCCCTTCTCTATTGATAAAATTTATTAGGTGCACTAGCACAAGAAAAATGTACACCGGAATTGATCGAATAGTCTTCAGGTTAGCACACTTCAACCCAGCACTGTTGGATCCAACACAAAAAAAAAAACTTCAAAAAACGTATCAAAATTTGTTTACATCATTTTTGTTACGTTTTTTACAAGTCGGACTCACATTTCGGGGGGGGGGGTCAAACCCCCTAACCCCCTGGATGTGGCCTTGGGGGAAACACCCCAACAAATGGGTGGACTAGCATGTGTTTGTAAGCCCAATCAGAATTTGGCTTCTCCTGTGACTTTCTACTCCGATTAGTTTTTTTGGCTGTCCGTATGGGCACTACAGTTTTCATAAATTCTTATCTTACTTATAATGATCGTTCTGCCAGATCGTTGACTAGATATGCCAAAGCATGAAACACGTTGAAGTTTTAAGTGGAAGAAGTTATCTCTATTTCTCTAGATTATATGGTATTGATGACCTTAAAAGGGATATAAATTACTCATCAATGAGAAGTAATTTGTTGTTAGATTGCCTTTCATCTTATCATATTATACCCAAAACTCATCTGTTTCTTACATTCACTATTCAGGCAGTAAAAGCAATATTGATCACATTATTTGCTCACCTAGTATTACTACATCAATAGTGTTTGTACATGCTGAAGAACAAGATTTAGATTATCTCCCTATTTCATTGACTCTTACGCTTAAACAAGTTTTTGTGAAATACCCCGGTCTTCAAAATGGTTTGAAAATAGTAATTGGAAGAAAGCTGATGTCCCTGTCTGTATTTTTACTTTAACAATCCTGCTGTCTGCCATACGGATCCCTCTCATCTGCTCCAGTGCACTGTACCAGTGAACTGCAAAAAGGACCAGAATTACTATTATAATCAAACAATTAAATGTCTAAAATGTGCTGAGGCAGCTGCTTGGCCGTTGCAACGTGTTAAATGTGGTACGCAAAAACCTGTTTGGTCTTTAGAGCATAATTTAAAAACTTAAGAACTTTGAAAAATAAAGTAAAGCTGTGGTTAAAAGTATGGAACGAATGTGATAGACCGCATTGTGAAATTGTATCTGACCCTAAGCGTAAGATGCGTAGTGAATATAAAAAATATCTTAAGTCAATACGTTATCTTGGTATGGATTTTTCTTTATCAAAGAGATAATGGAGAAAAGTTATTTATTCTGAGTCGATTAGAAGTGATACGCCAAGTAGTGATTGTCTCCCTCCATCTGCTTGGCATGACCATTACTCGTCTATTTTTTCTAGTGTTAATTACCGTGTGCAATCTTTGTATACTCGTTCCCTTTCTGCTATTTTTAGTAGCCCCCTCCCCCCCTATCTCAACGGCCTTTGTATTCCCATTTCTCTTTCATCCGTAGTTGAAGCAATTAAGAAACTAAAATCAGATAATGATGATATGATGGCATATCTAGATTTCACCTTTTATTAGATTGCACCCCCGCCTCCCTTATTGACCATATACACCTACTTCTCCAGACGTGTATTTGTACTTCTAGTGTACCGGAGAGTTTTTTGTGTGGTACTGTTTCTTCAATTTTAAAGAAGGGAAATTCTCCTTTAATTTGCTCTTCTTACCGACCTATTACTGTCTTTTGCACTTTCAATAATGTTCTTGAGCGTGCATTACTACCTTTTGTGACTAATAATTTGCCTGAGGGAGATAACCAGTTTGGATTTCGGCCTGGAGTAGTTTTTCAGCATGCGCATCGTGTTTCATCTTATTTGTTCCTTGAAAACTCTTCTAAGGGAAAGAGTATCTATATTTGTGCTTTAGATCTATCAAAAGCTTTCGATGGTGTATATCGCAGTCAGCTTTTTTCTGCTCTTCATGGTGGAGGTGTTAATCTTTCGTTATAATGCTTCTTCGTTACTGGTACTCTAATTCTTTTCTTTGGCTCAAATCGGTGCCTGCTACTATTATTAGAGTGAAAAGAGGTTTAAGGCAAGGTGGAGTTTTATCTCCGACACTATTCAAATTATGTATTTCAGGAGTTCTGGCAAAGATATCGGCTACCCATCTCTCTGGTTTTTCTGATGTTTCATATCTTCTCTGTGCTGATTACCTCGTTCTTATAAGCTGTACTTAAACTGGTCTATCTAACATGGTTTCTCGTGTTGCTACTTCTTTTTCGGATATAGGCCTTTCTCTTAATGTAGATAAATATGAATTTCGTTCTTTTAACAAAAATTCTAGTACTCCCCTTTGTTGTAGTGGCTTTACTATCCCTCTCGTAGATTCTCTTCGACGGCTCGGTATTTCTATTACTTATAGTCTTTCAAGCTGGCGCCTGCGCAGTCTCCGATATTAATAAGAAAATCCTAATTAGGGTATGCTAAGATTGCTGCCAATAGAGGTAAATACAATAAATTTGCGTTGGTCAAGCTCTACTCAACTTTTTGTGACCATTCAATTCTTTTTGCGTTTGGAGTTTTTTTTCCTTCTTAAGAATTTTTTTTTTAATGAACCCGGATTAATTATTTTAGATTTGTAAATTTCTTGTTCCTGGTATTACTGTAAAAATTGGAAGTATATACTACACAGAAAGCTCTCAAATACCACTTATATCCGTATTTCTCCGCACCACTGCCTTATCGGGTTTTTTTCAGTCCGTCAGTCATTTGTCCTTTATTTGTTTTTGGTTTTTTCTCTCTTTTGCTACTCCACGTTTTTTAGTATTGTAAAGAGTGAGTAAAAAGTAAATAATAATAGCAATAAAGACAGCTTGCTTCCATATTTCTCTACATTACTGCTTTATTAGATTCTGCAAGTTGTGAGTTTTTTTTCTTATTTTCCCCTCCTTTTATATTTTTTCTCTTTTGTATTAGTGTCTTTTATTTTATGTGTTACTCTGTAATTGGTTTCCTTGTGACATCTATTTTGATTTGCATTGTATTTTTATGTGTTTTTTCTTTGTGTTACTCCACGTATTATACCTTTGTATAGTGTGGGTCAAAAATAAAAAATAAAGGGCCTTGAATTTAAATAAGAAGCATTCATAAAGAACTTTAAGATTTTAGCAAGAAGAGCGCGGGTTGAGGAAGGGACAGCCCTCCTCATATGCGGAATAATTTCTGTTCGTTTTAAGCTTTAATCTTGCTCCCCTTTTTTAGTTGATTTTTTTATTATTTAATTACGTATAGAAGTTATTTTTGTTTTTACAGTGTTTTCCAATATTAGTTTAACGTGCTTATAGCCTTTTTTTTGTGTTTTTTTTTTTTAAATATCGGAATTAGTATAGTTTCTTGTAAAATAGGTACAAATATACAGCTGTAATCCCCAAAGACATCAGTGACCAATACTTGACAAACATTTATCTGAAACCGGAAGCTTTGCTATATGTCTATCGCTAGATCAATATTATATATTTCCTCATTTTGTATAATTATTAATTGTCAATATTTATATATTTTCCTCATTTGGTATATCTTTATTATAAACAATTATTCTCTATTTTAGGTGCTTGGAAAACTCCCATCCGTGTCACTCAAGAAATATATGAAAAAATTCAAATCGAGTCCATTAAAAAGATCAATGCCATTAAAACGGAAACTGTCCGATCCGAAACCAGGAGAGCCGACGCTTAAAAAGAAGAAACCAGAGAATGAAATCACAACCGGTAGCTCGTTGGATGCTATTCTCGATGATGTAGTAAAAGGGGTTGACTGTGAACCTAAGAAAGGCCCCTTCATCAGATTTAGCAATGTTCCTAATTCAGTTGAACTTGGAAAGGTAGGGTACAGTCCTTTCTATTATTTTATTTTGTTTAATTTGCCGATAAATGCAGCTTTTGGCCGAATACATTTATACATTTTCGCTGTACTTCTGTTTTTTTTTTGTTTTTTTTTTTTTTTTTTTTTTTTTTGCAATGCAGTTTTTTTCATGTCCTACATAGCCAGCGTGAATGGTTGGGCCATGTCTTATGGAAGCCACCAAAGTACCTGTCTGGCTGAATCCTTCTAGCTGAGCCCCTCAGCTCATGGAAGAGACGCCATGGAGGACAGCGGAAAAAACTGGTGGACCTGGCTAAATCAGATCTTGAACATATCAAGGGGTTCAGAAAGTTTGGATACGGATTTACAACCAAATGGCTCCCACTTGCAGAGCAGCTGGCAGCAGACTGTACTACATGGTCTAAACAGTCTTGAAGAACCTCGATGCTGGGCAAGGTGGAATATCCGGATTCCCACCACAAGTGGAAGTACAAAGTATAGCCAGTTTGGTCTGTCGTAATTTTGCTGTCAAAACCAGCCCACCTAAAAAAATTTTTTTTCTTAGCTTTATCGTAGGTTTACCTCTGACAATCGTACTTTATTTCGAAAACAAATAATTGAATGAGCTCTTTTCCTCGAAGCGTTGTTCTGCTTTATTTTCTTTTCTTACATGATTCTAACCAGCGGAATCAACGAAATTAAAAATGTTTGTCGAGTCAAATCAGCAAGTGCAGCACAATAAGTAAATGCTTTTTTGAGTTTTTAGGGATTAACCAGTTTTCAGAGGGGTGAGAAAATTCTTTGGAGCGGAAGAGAGCGTCTACTTATTCCGCAGAAAAAAAAAAATAATAATCTTTTTTCCTTCTTCGACTGCAGTAATATTATTCTTGTATTCAGTCAATAGCCCATCCCCGTAAATTTTTAAAGATACCTTTCTTCTTTTTTCATGAAAAATGCTGGGAAAAACAAAATCCCCCCCC
>JAPEVW010000044.1:763373-793373 GCA_027921565.1 Artemia sinica | reverse complement strand
GTCAAACTTCGATCAAAAAATGCAAACCGAATATTTACCCCCATGAAGATGTTTTTTAGTTAGACGACGTGAAAATCAGGCTGCTGAATTGGAATTTGAAAATGCCAGAACCTACCTCTAATGTCAGACAACCTGGCTTATGTAGTTTGTTGCTTTTTTAAGTGTAATTTGTCCCATAGTTTTAGTTTTCCCGTTATTCTTTTCTTTTCTGTGTACTACCTTTGTTACCAAGATGGTACCGGAACAATAAAAAATCAAAGACCTTAGTGAAGCTCTATGTATGAAAATTTAGACATATATATATATATATATATATATATATATATATATATATATATAATATATATATATATATATATATATATATATATATAGATATATATGGAAACCTATATATATATATATATAGAGGCAATTCCTTTAGTTGGTTATTTGATTATTTTTTTTTCTATAGTGTTGGTTAGTCATTTTTTGTTGGTTTCTCTTTCTTTTCTCTCGATTTATTATCATTTATACTCCACATTGTCGATTGCTTTTTTGAATCAGAAAAAGAGAAAAAACTTTGTTGGTAATACAACTTCTAGTAAATGACAAAGTAAACTACTAGATATAAAAAAAAAGTCTTCAAAATTAGTTTTTATATGTTAGTGATCATTAGATTAGTAGAACATTTACATTACACTCACATTTTTTTTTTCTTTTTTGTTCATTTCTTTTTCTTTTTTGTTCATACCCGAGGCAAGAATAATTCATAAAGCTCCAATTTTTTGTACTTCTTGTAACCAAAATTGATAAAGAAATTAACATTCCTTTTTCCAGGTTGTTTCAAGATAGATGGAAACCTAGCTTCGACTGCAAAAGAGGCAACTCATTTGGTGATGAAATCTGTCACCAGAACGTTTAATTTCCTCGTTTGTGTCTCTACTGTCAAATATATTGTCACACCTGACTGGATAATTGAATCAGAAAAAGAGAATCACTTTGTTGGTAAGAACTTCTTTGTCTCTTCCTCTTCTTCAACTGATTCAAAGAAACGTCTTCTTCTTCAGTAATTCAAAGAGGATCACTTTGTTGTTAAGAACTGTTTTGTCTCTTCCTCTTCTTCAACTCATTTAAAGAAACGTCTTCTTCTTCAGTAATTCAAACAGAATTACTTTGTTGGTAAGAACTTCTTTGTCTCTTCCTCTTCTTCAACTGATTCAAAGAAACGTCTTCTTCTTCAGTAATTCAAAGAGGATCACTTTGTTGGTAAGAACTTCTTTGTCTCTTCCTCTTCTTCAACTTATTCAAAGAAACGTCTTCTTCTTCAGTAATTCAAACAGAATTACTTTGTTGGTAAGAACTTCTTTGTCTCTTCCTCTTCTTCAACTGATTCAAAGAAACGTCTTCTTCTTCAGTAATTCAAAGAGGATCACTTTGTTGTTAAGAACTTCTTTGTCTCTTCCTCTTCTTCAACTCATTCAAAGAAACGTCTTCTTCTTCAGTAATTCAAACAGAATTACTTTGTTGGTAAGAACTTCTTTATCTCTTCCTCTTCTTCAACTCATTCAAAGAAACGTCTTCTTCTTCAGTAATTCAAACAGAATTACTTTTTTGGTAGGAACTTCTTTGTCTCTTCCTCTTCTTCAACTGATTCAAAGAAACGTCTTCTTCTTCAGTAATTCAAAGAGAATCACTTTATTGCTACAATTTTTAGTCTCATCCTCTTCTCTGAAAATCACGATGAATTTGGGAAGAATAGATTTTAGATCTGTTACCTTCTTTTTTATTTTTGTTCTTTATTTTGTGTTGTATATGCTTTCTTCATTTCTCGATTTTATTTTATTTTTTTTCTCTTGTGCAGTCCTTACTGTATAACAGGTTTTTCAATAGATAATGATAACAATAATAAAACAAAGAAGGTAAAGATTACGGCATTGGACATTACAGTCCCAACTGTTGGTGCTGATTTCTGTTTCAGGGCCCTTCAGCCTGGAATGTTCTTCAGCCAGGGGATTGGAAGGCCAGTCATCCTGTGCTTTCGCACACTGTGCTTTCGCCCTTCAGCCAGGAATTTTTCTTCAGCCAGGGGATTGGTGGCCAGTCATCCTGGGCTTTCGCACACTGTGATTTCGCCCTTCAGCCAGGAGTTTTTCTTAAGCCAGGGGATTGGAGGCCAGTCATCCTGGGCTTTCGCACACTGTGATTTCACCCTTCAGCCAGGAATTTTACTTCAGCCAGGGGATTGGAGGCCAGTAATCCTGTGCTTTCGCGCACTGTGCTTTCGTCCTTCAGCCAGGAATTGTTCTTCAGCCAGGGGATTGGAGGCCAGTCATCCTGTGCTTTCGCCTTTCAGCCAGGAATTTTTCTTCAGCCAGGGGATTGGAGGCCAGTCATCCTGTGCTTTCGCCGTTCAGCCAGGAACTTTTCTTCAGCCAGGGGATTGGAGGCCAGTCATCCTGTGCTTTCGCACACTGTGCTTTCGCCCTTCAGCCAGGAATTTTTCTTCAGCCAGGGGATTGGAGGCCAGTCATCCTGTACTTTCACACACTGTGCTTTCGCCCTTCAGCCAGGAACTTTTCTTCAGTCAGGGTATTGGAGGCCAGTCATCCTGTGCTTTCGCACACTGTGCTTTCGCCCTTCAGCCTGGAATTTTTCTTCAGCCAGGGGATTGGAGGCCAGTCATCCTGTGCTTTCGCACACTGTGCTTTTGCCCTTCAGCCAGGAATTTTTCTTCTGCCAGGGGATTGGAGGCCAGTCATCCCGTGCTTTCGCACACCCTTTTTGTTGATTTTTTTTTTTTTTACCACATCTCACGGCTTAAATTTCGCACCAACTGCAACCAAAAACTACACAATTGCATATGGAGGCCCTTTTCATTAAAAATTGAATTCTCAATCTTCCCTAGTTTTTGAAAATATAAGTGTTTTTGTAAGTTTCTATTTAACAATTTCTAACAAATACATGTAAGGAGTGGAAACCAAGTCGTATGCGTATGTTCATTAAATTTGTCCTGAAATTTAAAAACTAAAATGCCGAAGTTTTTTTTTTCTTTTTAGAATTTAAAAGCAATTGGAGCCTTTGATAAAAGGCCGCTGAATCACCCTGCTTCTGAGATTATTTGGTATTTATTGCATCAAAGCCTAAAGATGGAGCTTAACTTTGTATTTTTGTAAAAGCAATCGTAAAAATAAGAGTATTCCAAGACGAAAAAAAAACAAAGGATCAATGACACTTTTTAAGACAGTTTAGACTAACGCCATATGGAATTGTGTTCCTAAGAAATTACATGTACTGAAACACACAGAAATCACAAAAATCATCCTTCATCTTTACCTTCTAATTTTCAACATAATTTTCTTTGTTTTGCGTCAAGTTCGGTCAACGTTTTGCTTTGTATAAAATTTTAAAACCTGAAATTAGACATCAGTTTGGTAGTACTTAATGAGATAGGACCCTAATGAGTAATTAAGTATTAAGGTAGTAAATTAAGGTAGTAATGAATGAGATAGGGTTTGAAGTAAACCCTAAAAATTCTGAAAACTTACTTCAGAACAATCAAAAATACTTATCTCGATTCTAAAGGTGGTTTGCTTTAATTCTAAAGGTGCCCCCCCCCCTTATAGTTGATTAATATTTTCCCCAGTTTATATATTGCCATCATGTCTTACAGCAGCGCTACTCTTTTCTTTTCGCCGTTGATTAGTGTTCACCGTTAAAATACTAAAGAAGAAAAGAGTGAAGCTATTATAAAATGTAACGGTAATGTATAAGCTGAACTATATATTGCTCCAAAAGGGGTGTAGAGGGAAGGAAGGGGTGAATGAATAGGAATGAGATAAGTAATTACTTTTTTGGTTGTTTCAAAGTAGTTTTGGGAATGTTTGGGGGTTTCCTTTGAATGGCTCGTTAAGAATTACTGTCAGTTTGTATGTCATGCTGGTAGATTGACTGCAGTAAATGGAAGGCGTTATGTAACACGACAAATAGTTTTCCTTTGAAAGCTTCCTTTCCTTTTCAAAGCTTTCCTTTGAAAGCTTCCTTCTAAAAGAAGGTACAAAAAAACGAGAATGTCTTTCTGGATAAAGACCAGTAGATTATACAGAATAGTCCTAATTTTTGACATTTAAGATATGACAAAAAAAATGAAATTAAAAGCTTATTTTATTTCTGTGAATGAGGAAAGAGAATACACTGTGTTTTGGTAGTAAGTTCTAAACATCTTGAGAACTGGATAAGATAGGATAAAGTAGGTTAGGCCAATCTATGTACCTATATACCAGTCTGTATATAGATAAATATATAGATTGCTTTTGTTTTATATAGGGGTCTATAATGTATAGGTTTATATCTATATATTAAATTTACATTAAAAAGATTAGTTATTTTTTCTTGTTTTTTTTGTATTTCTTGTTTATGCGTTGTTTAATTGCTGTTTTAAGTAGTATTTTGTGTTTTGCCATGGTGCTGTCGCGTTTTTTGCAAGAAATACGCAAAAACATTGCATCCCCATATTACATTTAAAGTAACAAATAAATGTTTTAGCCTATCCTTATAAGTGGATATACCAAGGATTTTCTATCTTTAAAAGGACGGGTTGCATCATAGTAAGCTTTGAAGTACAAAAAAATACAACAATTGCAATAGATTGCAATAAGCGCTTTGGGACACAAACCCGATAGTTGAAATTTATACTGAACTTAAAGAGAATTAATTGCAATAATTAATTAATTAATTGCAATAATTAATTAATTGCAAAGAGAATTATGCCAAGGTGTCTGAGGGGCAAAACTCGTCGGACATTCCTTCGTCAAAGATAATTCTACGCTGAAAGGGTGTAGGAAACCATTTCAAAAGCGAATATTCTTAATGAAGAAGTCACATTTCAAAGTATGATCCAACACCACGTTATCCCGCTCCATCAAGAAACCAATATGGGGCTACAACACGGTTTAGAGACCTAATTATCTGCAGACTTTTATACACAGAATAAAATAAAAGGCATGGCGAATGCTAAGACATTGTGTCGCGTTTTTGCAACAAATCTATCAATCAATATGTAGATTGGACCAGTCTATATATCTATACCAATCTATGTCATTATGCAAATATTTTTGGCGGGTGTGCTGTAAATTTAACTTTTATAATAAAAATTGCAAATGTAATGTAAAACTTTCTGAATTACCCCAATCGTGGTTTGAGTAAATTAACTATAATTAGACAGAATTGATGATAACTTTTTTGGTGGTTTGCAGATGAAACTCCGTTTTTAATCCAGTCTGACAAGATTGCTGAGGAAACATTTGGATTTAGTCTCTCAACTCTACTGGGAACACCAGGCAGAAATCATTTTCTGAAGGTAATATACATTCCTCCTGTTCTGGCCCAACTACTGTTTTATTGTCTATTTATTTAGTTTTATTAATCTTCTTAATAAAACTTTTCTCTTTAATAAAACTTTATTAATCTTTTCAGTTTGTTTAATAATCTTTTAGCTCGTTCTAAGCAAATAGTCTGCAAATTCACCTCTTGTTTCCTCTTTTCTCAGGGTGGTTGTTTCCTCTTTTCTTTCCCCTGTTTCCTGGTTCTATCCCAGCTCATATACGCAAAACACGCAATTGGAATTCTTAAGGTTATTTTTCCTATGTAATTTTCGGTGTCTTATTTTTCTGCCCTCTTGTGGTTTTAATATATCAACAGAATACGATAATTTTGTTACCATTCCATAGCTGATATTGAGTTCTATCCATCTACTGAACTACATTTTTCAAATTCGTTGTATGTAGTTTTTTAAATGCGTCAAATACTCGTTAAAAATTGTTGAAAAAAGGACAATTTTCTTATTTTTCACAAATATTTAGATCCTTCTTCAGTAAAAAGTATAAATAATATAGTTTTGGCTTGATGGACGGATAGCTCTGAGATAGTCATATGAGTGTCTTGTCTCTTCGGTGTAAGTTAGCTGCAGGCTTGTCGTAAAATCACGTGTTTCACAGTGAACATATACCTTAAGCCAAGAGACGGTTCCTGGTCTTCGCTTTGCTTATTTCCCGCTGATTAGACATGCTTTTTCGTTAAAGCCGTCGAGAGATCTCTAATGGAGATCATTTCCCCTCGGAGGGGGGAGAATAAATTGATAGTTTAAAGAAGAAATAGCTTGAAAGTTAGAAAAACTTAGAGTTTCAGGCAAGAACTTATCCAGGGGGGGGGCTAGTGGGTTCCTCGCAACAATTCCAAAGGAACATAACAATATGAAAAGTTATGAATATAACTTTTTATGGAGTCTTACAGTAGTTTTATTTTATTTTTTTGGTAAAAATCAGAGTACTTTTTAATGGCTGTTTCTGGGGCTATTAGATTTAATTGAATGGTGCGCCCCTTTTGTGGCCTTGTTTCTAACTAGATTAAAGAAATTTCAACAGAATGTCTTCTGCACAAACGAAAAAGAATAAAAATAAAAACAAAAATAATGCAAACGCTATTAGAGAAAAAAACAATAACTGAAAAAAAAGCCAGAAATATAAAATAATAATAAATAATAGCAAAATGAAGATGGAAAGCAATTCTTGTTCAATTCAGAGCGTAGCCTGATATTCTAATAACAGTTAATATGCTATACTCCTAGTTTTGTTATGTTTGGCCAGTTTGGCTTTTGATCTTCAGTTTAAAATTATAAAACTGCCGCAAATGCTACTATTCTTCTGCTAATGACACTAAATATTTGAGGAGTGACCTCACACATGTTTACAGTGCAAATAAATCAACCAAAAGATGTGGTCAACTCACATATATCGTCTTAATTTATTTTTCAATTTCAATTTTCAGGACAAGATGTTCTACCTTGTCCATGGTTTAAATCCCCCTGGCCGGCAAGCTATGGCCGATATTATAGAGAGTGCAGGTGGAACTGTTGACACGAAAAGGCGTTCTTCCAACTATATAAAGGAGGTATTAACTGAGAAACCAGAATCCTATCTAGTCCTCTGTTGCCGGGAACATTTGACGCTTGTTAGAGACCTGCTTGAAGCAAATATAGGTAATTAAATTTATTCACCTTTTAATTGGTTAAACCATACATAACCATTCAGAAATGCACGGTAGTATCCAGGCAAGTAAGCAAAATTTATTTCAGGGGCAGTTAAAATAAAAGAAATGTTCAAATTGCATGTAAAGTATAGGAAATTATGGAGTAAATAATACAAATGTTGAGATTACAGGGAGAGCTTGGGGCTGGAGCTTCCTGTACACGTGGCTGGTGGCAGTCTCTCTCTCTCTCTCTCTCTCTCTCTCTCTCTCTCTCTCTCTCTCTCTCTCTCTCTCTCTCTCTCTCTCTCTCTCTCTCTCTATCTTCTATCTCTCCTATTCTCACTCTCTCCATAAATCTTCTATTCTCATTTCTCTCGATCTCTCTCTCTCTCTCTTCTTCTCGTTGTGTATCTATTGTCTCTCTAGATCTCGCACTCTATCTCTCTATATCTATATATCTCTATATATTTATATCTCTATATATTATATCATATATATATTTTTATATATATATATATATAAATTATATCTATTTTATATATATATTTATATTATAAGCGATCAAAATATTATAATAAATATACCCACCCCTTTTCATGTCGTTGTGTATCTATTGTCAAATTTGAGATATATATATATATATATATATATATAATATATATATATATATATATATATATATATATATATATATATATATATATATATATATATATATATATATATATATATATATATATATATATATATATATATATATATATATATATATATATATATATATATATATATATATATATATATATATATATATATATATATATATATATATATATATATATATATATATATATATATATATATATATATATATATATATTATATATATATATATATATATATATATATATATATATATATATATATATATATATATATCTATATATAATATATATATATATATATATAGATATATATATATATATATATATATATATATATATATATATATATATTATATATATATATATATATATTCTATATATATATTATATATATATATATATATATATATATATATATATATATATATATATATATATATATATATATATATATATATATATATATAAGGGTTTACTTGGTTTTTGTTCCTAACTCAATCTGAGGCTCTGCAAAATTCCAAGTTTAAATTTCACTTCAGGTAATAGCTCCTTTTAAAAGCTATGGATTTCTGCTTCCATTTCATTTAATTGTTGTCGAAAAGCTAGTTATTCCTTAAATATTTTTTACTTCTTGCCTGCTTTATGAGGTGTTAGTCCTAGGTCTATGCTGACTAATAGTCCAAGATTATCAACAAGGTATTGAACTTATGAGTTTCGTCCTGATATGTGCCAGTTCTATGAACTAGAAACATATTTTTACCTAATAGTTTAAAAATACATAAATATTTATATTTAAAGTTCGTCTGGATATGTGCCAAATTCTATGAAATAAATATTTTTACGTGGTAGTTCATTCAAAATTATTTAAATTTATATTTGATAGTTTATAAATATTTTAAAACCTCCACATGGAGGTCTTTTTCATTTAAAATTAAATTTCTGATTCTTCCTAGTTATATCAGAAATTCAATTTTATTGTTCTATAGTTCTATAAAACTATATAAAAATATAGTATTTCGGCATATATGTGGTTGTGTAAGTTTACGCTTAACCAATGCCTTAACGAGTGTATTTTATGTTTGACTATTTTAATCATCTTAGGAGTCGTTCAAACAAGAAAGAGACACTCCCCCTCCATCCATGGATGCTGCAAATAATATAGATACTCTTAGAAAATGTACTTTTTATTTTAAATTTTGATAGTTGAGTTTCGTTTTCCAACGCTGGTTAAAGCGTTAATTTTCCTTTAAATGGAGTATGAAATATGGAAAGTCTCCCAGAGGTGAAATATAAAAGCTTATATGATTTTAATTTGGATTAATTGTGTAGTCTTTTTCTTTTTTAGACGTGGATCTTATCCCTTAAAATATGTAACTAACAGCCAAAGATGTCCATATCAAAAACTTTGAAATTATACTTTGGATTGGGGAGGGGGTGGGGTGTTTGTTTTTCTAATCAAGATCATGTTTTTGGGAAAAGTCTTTATAATACACTGGGAAGATTTTGGAAAATCTTGACGCGTCGTGCCTCAGTTTCTTTGAGTGCTTTTTCTGTCTATCCATGCTCACTGAAGGAATGAGGCATAAATGACCCCCCCCCCCCCCTACTTTTCTCAAGGCTTCTGCTGAAGTAAAAAAGAGCACATTCCTATAAAAGTGGCACCACAAGCAGTTGCGGCACTATCGGATGCTGATTACTGTTACGCTAACTCTACATAGTGACATTACCCGTGGCTTCGCCGACATCAGAACAGTTAGTAATGTTTTGGTAACAATAGAAATGTTTTCTTTTACTGAACCCTATTGCATTTTGTCAGTCGGGTATCAAAAGATCATATTTCCATAATTGTAAATTTTCAGAAGAGCAAATAAAAAACCTTGCAGCTTTTTTTATTTTTCCTCTGATAACCATAAAACAAAAGCGGATTTATATGTAAAACCCATGCATATCAGTCTGGTTTTGTTTTACAGTTATCAGAGGGGAAATGAAAAACGTTGTAAGGTTTTTTGTTTACTGTTCTGAAAATTTCCAATTATGGAGATACGACTTTTGATACCCGACTGATGATTAATTTATAGATACCTCTGTATTTCTGCTTTATTTCTAGAGAAGTTGCTAGGTTGTACAGATTAAGTAAAAGCTTCAGAATTAATTGAGAAATTATTATTCCTTGCGTTTCCAGGGTACCAAGTTTGGAAGAAATACCCAGAAGAAAGTAAGGTTTCCTCCCGTTCTATATAATTCAAGTTTTTCTACTTTTCAATTCTAGGTGTTTATACTCCAGAAGTTGTGATGAGTGGAATTCTTCGGCAGAAGATGGATCTCAAAAGTAACTGCTTCATGGTGGGCGATATTGTAGATAATTAGTTACTTTCATTATACGTTTTTTTGTAAATCTTACTTAATATTAATTTTAGTATTTTCATTTGAACATATTTTAAAATCTAATTTGAAATGTGACGTTTCTTATTTTTATTATTTTTTTTCTGTTTGACTACGCTCGGTCCCAACCAACGAAATTGATTACTTTTTTATTTGCTTTGTTTATCTTTTCACAATTAGTAAACATATCCTATAGTTCAAGGGTACGCAAAGTCAAAAAGGTATGTTCTTTTGGGGGTGTAACCAGCCATGTATGGTATGGACGGCCTTCACTCTTTCATCTTTCCCTCCGATATCCCTTGATCTGGAATAACAAAGATTGTATTATTAGACTGAACTAATTGACTATTTTCATATTTTACAAAAGAGAAAATGGTATATTGAAAAGCTTTTACAAGGGAACATAAAACTTACCATTAGTACCTGCTAATCTTCCAATGGGGAAACTCTTCCTCTCCTATCTGTTAGTAGCCATGCTGTTTTTGTGTCATTTTGTTGTTTTGTTTACGCTTGAGCTCATTAGATATTGTCTGACTCCCTGATGCGAATCAGCATATAATATCATGTTGTGTATGATGAGTCAAAGTGTCCAACCGAGTCAACTACCCTCCTCCATTAAGTTAATTTTTGTTCTTGATAGGAAGATTTTGATGAAATTACTGGTATTAAAAGGTATCTTGGTATCTTAACTCGTATCTTGGGTACGAATCGCCTCCAACAACTATTCCCTCAAATGAGTGTACATGAGTGAAATTACGCTCCTTACCAAGGAGTACCAGAGTATATGAGAGTACTTGCATCTCTTTAACTGTAGTCAATACCGTTTACAATATCATGATGGATAATAAATTCTCTAGAAACACTCTTATTTCGGTAAACAACAAAGACCCGGTAGACACGTTTACAAAGTCAACCGAGACATGGCCTAATCTTATTCTGTTATGTTTTTATTTTTTCTGGTCGTTTCTAGAACATACAGTCGCCTACCAATAGTTGTGTTATCCGTGTAATTGTTCTAAAATTGTGTCGTTGGTGCAGTTTATTGGGTTTAAAACTTCTATGTTTCCTTTTATCGAGTGTTTAAAAAAGTCTTTTGAATGGAGCTTTGTTGTGGTAGTGACTATATATTAAGTGATCAATATTCCAGAGAGTCATAATTTACTTGGTCAATCGAGAACCAGCGAGATCTAACTGGTTTACTTTGGTGCTATTTTTCCTCATTTTTTTAGTTTTCTTTTTTGTTCCTCTTCACGCTTCCAAGAGTGTAATACCTATTTTTTACTAAATTGCTAACAAGATAAAATTAAAGAGCTCTTATTTCAAAAACAAAAAAAATCGTCTCCCAATAATGTTGTATTTCTAAATATGCTAAGAAATTTTCAAGGTATTTGCAAAGAAAAATTTGAGGTCTGTCACAGCCAAAAAAAAAGAGGTAAAACCGTTGTCATTTCTGATTCTAGTAATTAACATCTTGGGCAGTGCTGTGCGTAAGATATGCTCAATTTTTATCCAATAGGCCTAGCCCCCCCCCCCCCATTGTTTCATTATATGATTTCTTTTAGTTGTGCTAAGTGCCACTCTCTCTCTGTCTCTCTATCTCTCTCTCTGTCTCTCTCTCTCTCTCTCTCTCTCTCTCTCTCTCTCTCTCTCTCTCTCTCTCTCTCTCTCTCTCTCTCTCTCTCTCTCTCTCTCTCTCTCTCTCTCTCTCTCTCTCTCTCTCTCTCTCTCTCTCTCTCTCTCTCTCTCTCTCTCTCTCTCTCTCTCTCTATCTCTATCTCTATCTCTATCTCTCTCTCTCTCTCTCTCCTCTTCTTTTCTCTATGTTTCTTCCCTTTACGATCTTTTTCATTTATTCGATTTTCAGAGTTAGTTTTATTATTTAAGACTAAAGTCAGAATAGTTTGTTCAGTGAAATTTTTTGTAGAATTTGTACTTTCGAACAATATAGATGTTCTCGTTTTTTTAATTCTGGAGAGTCTTTCTTTCTTTTGGTAGTAATCTAATTCTCTATTATATTATTATTATCTTATTTAGTACAGTCATTTCGCCACCTACTGTAATTGTAAGAGATTTTGCCACTAATTATGAGAATCTATTGACAATGACTTGCTTTCAACCCTTTTCGAACTCCCTGCTTTGGGTGTTCTTAGCGAGGCTTCTTCTGTTTTTGGCAATCCTAGTTCTTTGCGATTGGTGAAAAGCAACGTCCTATAGGTTTTGATGCCTAACTAGACATGGTATGGGGGGGGGGGGGTTGAGAGGGACAACGGGGTAGGCAAAACGATACATGAGACTCAAAAGTAAAAAATATATTTTCATTAATGCATAAAATATGTTATATGTTCAATTTCTTTTTTCAGTTTTTAATTGAACATTTTTTATCTTGGAATTTATTTTGATTTACTCTTTCCCTTACGTGGAAAGTTGAAATTATTTTAGGATCTGCGGTCATCTTCTAAGAGAATTATATTATTGTATGAAACCCAAAAACATAATTCCAGGAGAGGAAGAGGTGGCTATCTTCTGTCAAAACTTCGTATCTACACAAGACCTGATTTTTAGTATAGAATGGGCTTGCCCTAACCTTGACATGATGAGTCAAACGGTGAAGTCAAAACCTTTCTAAATGCTATACTTTCTTTGATTCGACATAATATCTACATGGGTTGATTTTATCAGTTTTCAAAACCAGAACCTAGTAGAATTATCCTAGATAAGTAAGACCCCATTCTTTCTACTGCGGAAAGCGGATCAATGAAAACGATAAGAAAATGGCATTCGGAAAACATATCGATCTTTACCTTTCTTATCCTCTCTAATTTCTTTTACCTCTATATGAAAACCTTTTCATTTACATTAATCTCCCCGGTCGAATTTATCCCTGCTATGAACAGTCATATTGATTTGAAGGCTACTGCAAAAATTTCTTTTAAAATAATGACGAAGTGAAAGAGGCGCGAATAAATTTTTCACGAGATATTATTTTTGACTATCAATGGCCTTGGATGTTGAAAGGGGCTTAAACCCCTAGCTAACGATGAACTGGCTCAGGGGAAGTAATATTTAACCAACTGATTGGGCTACACATTCTTCCGTTGGTATTCTTTGTATTAAAGTTTCCAATTAAACTTCGCCATTTGATGACGGAATTTAATGGAAATCATTCATTTTTCGTTAATTGATAGCTCAGAACTGAAAAGTAAAACAAAAAGTCTAAAATACGATAAATTGTTTCATGTTAAAACCTGTGCCACAGAACATGAAAACCCAGTTTATGAGTGGTAAAATATTTTGTTAAATAGACTTTAGCGAACTTCTTTTTCCGTTCAATTGCGAAAAGCTACCGTTAAAAATAAAGCGGGTCGCTGCAAAGGCAAGTTGTCCTAGGAGGGTACCAGGAATAGAAGAAAAAAAGAGACTTTAGTATAGTTTATAAGCACAAATTAAATATACCAGAAATACTGATAATAAACTATATTGCAAAAAAATACACTTTTCCTTCACAACACCTCAAACAACAAAAGAAGAAGAAGAAAAAAAAAAAGACGAATAATAGCTTAGAACTCAGCAAGAAATTATATGCAATATATATATATATGTATATATAGGAGCGTACCAGGATATATAGAATAATATATATTATAGATACGAATATATATATATTATACATACATACAGCCTATATAATATATATATATATATATATATATTATATATATATATATATATTATATATATATATATATATATATATATATTATAATTTCTGGCTGAGTTGCTAACTGGAGTCAACAAGAAATTATATATATCTATAGATATATATATATATATATAATAATATATATATATATATATATATATATATATATATATATAGATATATATATATATATATATATATATATATATATATATATATATATATATATATATATATATATATATATATATATATATATATATATATATATATATATATATATATATATATATATATATATATATAATTTTCTGGCTGAGTTGCTACTGGAGTCACCGTAACAACCAAAAAAAAGAAAGAAAAAAACTATCCAGATAATCCACTATACTCCTTCACATACCTTAAACAACAAAAGATATAATCCACTATACTCCTTCACACACCTCAAACAACAAAAGAAGAAGAAGAACAAAAAAATAAAGAATAATAGCTTAGAATTATAATAATAGGATGCATTTTTTTCTTGATTTCATTTCTAATTTGATTTCTATATATATATCTATATATATATATATATATATATATATATATATATATATATATATTATATATATATATATATATATATATATATATATATATATATAGATATATATATATATATATATATATATATATATATATATATATATATATATATATATATATATATTTATATATATTATACTATATAACTATATATATATATATATATATATATATAATATATATTAATAATTTCTTGCTGAGTTGCTACTGAAGTCACCGTAACGATCAAAAAAGAAGAAAAAAACTCCAAATAATCCACTATACTCCTTCACACACCTCAAACAACAAAAAAAGAAGAAGAACATAAAAAATGAAGAATAATAGCTTAGAATTCAATATAGGATGCATTTTTTTCTTGACTTTATTTCTAAATTTTCAAACTATTTTACATTAATTATCATATTATTACTAGTCCATAAATTTATAAATAAAATATAAATAAAAATGACAAATAATAAATTAAAGCTCGTAATTAGGATAAATTTTTTCCTTGGCTTTATTTCTAAATTCTTCAAACCTTATTATATTATTAATTGTATTATCCTTCTGTTCCATAATTTTATTGCCCGATAAATAAAAGAGAACTTAGACCTTGTAGTAATGGCAATTGGAGCAGACAGCGCTTTTCTTGTTCGAGTATTATAATTATGGCAATCAGATCTAATCTGAAACATGCCTGAGAAGTATAAAGGTAAATTATTATTATTATACTTGAACATAAATAACTGGTGATAAAAATCTCGTAAGCCAGCAGGGTATAATTTTTGTGTTCCATACTCCAGTCTCACAGAATCACTATAAGATTTATTGCAGAATAAACGGATCACATTATTTTGGAGAACTTGAATTGGATTCACCAGCGACGGAAATCTCCCTAACCTTACCGAAGAACAATATAAAATATACGGAAGTATTATAGAGAAATACAACAACCTTAAACTGCGATGCGGGACAAAGTGTGCTAGTTCTCTAAGGATTTCGATGTTCCGTGATAAAATTGCTGATATGTTTCGTAAAATGACAAAGTTTCATCAAGTGTAATATTTGACACAAAACTTCCTTTTAATCTCGCCATAACTGCATTTTAATCGAAAAAAATCCATGGATAATATGTAGCTGTTCTCGAGAATATAATAAAACTACTCTTAGCCGGGTGAACTTGTAATTTATTTATGCGCACCCAAGTTGAAACTCTGTCTAACGATCGTTTGCTTAATTCAAGTAATCCCTTCTCGGTTCTTGCAAGACCAATAAGTGACGTGTCACCAGCAAACATCGGTACTGTTAATTCTTGTAAATCAGGGAATAATTCACTGAAATTGTTTTTGATGTTAGACATGGTTTGACTTAGATCACTTCCTTAAATTAAGAATAATAGCAGTCAAAGAACAGAGCCCTTTGGAACTCCACATGTAATAGAAAGCTTGATGAAGGCCTTGAGTCAATCTGAACATACTGTAGCCTCCTTGCTAAGAATACACTTAGAAGTTGAGCCCAGGACCTCATATGCCATAAAATTCAAAATTTTGAAGTAGGAGATCATGATCTACTGTGTCGAAAGCTTTAATTATAGCTAAAAATATTTCGAAACCCTGTAACTTTCATCCAGCGCTTGATTTCTACGCTGCTTAGATAGGCAACTGCTTGTTCTGTTGTATAACCAAGCCGAAATCCAAATTGGTAGGATTTAACACCAGAGTTGCCAGCAGCCGAAGAAAAAAATCCATGGCAAGCACTGTTGCCAAAGGTACGAAAAAATATGCCGCTCGCGTCGCTCGCAGGTACGGCTTTTCGATGACATAGAATTTCGTTCATATAGATGCAACGTGAAAGAGCACGGTTTGCATTTTTTTTTTTTTTCATGTGATTGTTCGTCGAATGCGCTGGAATATTTCAACGTATCTTGCAAACCAGCAAAATGTAGAATATTCCGTCATTAGGAGTCCGTGAGTAAATGCAAAAACCGTGAGATCGCATCTGTGTGAACCAAGAGTAATGCTAGGTTGTGACCAGAAGTAAATATCCGTAAAAGAAGTAGGAAATTACCGTAAGCGTAATGCTGGTCTCAAATCAGGCTGGACCCTCGCGTCCGTTTTCTTCCGGCTGATTTTTTCGTATGAAAAAGATAGGCGATTCGGCTAGAAAACGTTTGCATGAAGAAACGTGGGGGGGTCTAGCCTGATTAAATGCGCTCGACTTTGCCACTTCTGTTACGGTTATTTACTTTTGATTCTGACAGAGCGGTATTCCGATTCGTGCCCTGAATCGACGTGCCCCTAATCGATGCATTCTATAACCATTATAACCATTCTACATTATATAGCCAGTATCCCCATTCCAATCAGAAAGGGTTTGTTCGTGAACTTCAACTAACAATAAAGATGCAAGTTTGCATAGTATAAACACTGACACAAACCTTGTAAATCCATATAATAATTTTAGAACATCAACTTATCTTTGGGAGTAAATTTTTGCAGAAACATAGAGTCAAGATTAACCATGATTTAGTGAAGAAAGTTGACTCCCCTTTTGAAGGGCTAACGAACCGGCCGTCAGCGGCCGAATTAACACAGCTTTTGGCAAATTCTCTCTAAAGCTTGACCGGATGACTAAAACTAAAAGTATCTGAAACAACTAGCTGTCTAAGCTATAGAGTGTACTATCACAGTGGGGCTTCTAGGATGCTTCAGTCTGTGTCAAAAGTAAGGAAAAGGGAGAATTAGACGCGGCGATTCGAGCTTCTAGTTCAACTGTTCGCATGGGTCTAAGGTTCTGTGGTAACTCGCCCTCCAACTGCTGCCCACACTGACCTCCATAAGCCGTTGAAGAGGACTATCGGCAGAATTGTCGAAATATCCGCGTTTCGAAAGATATCAGTCCTCAACTCTCCGAAACTTCAGTTACTCGCTTAATGTCAGTATGAATTTAAAAACGTCCATATTATATCTAAAACTTGTCCTCACATGTGAAAATATTGTTAAGTACAACTTCTGTTTGACGCTGAGATTATTATACCAAATTGAGAGATTTATACCAGGCTGAGAAATTTATACCAAATAAATGATTCAAAGCTTACTCCAGCTCTCAAGCTGTTTTCTGTTCTCTCTAAGTCGGTTCAAAAGTACCTCTTCTCTTCCATAATAAACCTAGAAAAAGCTGGACCCAGAGAACGACGCTCAACCAGGATAGCTCTCCTGTACAGCCATTTCCAAATTACCTTGGTGGGGTAAAAGCAGGGTTAGATTTATTGTTTTTATTTTTGAGCATGGTTAAAATAGGTCAAAACAAATCACATACCAGAAGTTCTGAATTTCCCGCACTTCTTGCCCATCTATGGCCACAGATGTAAGAGTAGTACGACAGCTGGTCCGCTAACCCATTTGGCTCCCCGTTAAGATTGGTTTTCTGAGCGAGGCCAATTCCATACCATGTGAAAAAAAAATCCACGTTTTCTTGAAAAATCCGTGTTTTTTATTGAAAAATCCATGGAAATCCAAGGCATTTCCAAAATCCATGGCAGGGATTGAAAAATCCATGTTTTGATGGATAAATCCATGGCGGTGGCAACCCTGTTTAACACATTACGACGCTCTAAATATGCATAAAGACGGGCAGCAAAGCACCTCTAAAACGCGTGATAGCACAGGAAGAATAGAAATCGGCCTATAATTTCCTAAATTAATTGCCTCACCAACCCTATGAATAGGAGTAAACACGAGCTACTTTAAAACAAGACGGGAAGAAACCCTCTTTAAATGCAGAATTAATTATGGACAAAATTGGCTTCTGGATTAGGGGCAGAATAAATTTAACCACTCTTAACGATATGATGTCACTACCAGAGGCATTACTTTTCATTTTGTAGATGATCTGTTTCATCCCACTTAATGATACAGGTGCTTAATGCATTAAAACCTCAGATCCAAAATGACAGTACTTCCTCAAAGTTCCCCGAGTAAAAATTCTCTTTTTTGCTTTTCTTAATAATCGGTTCAAAGCATTGCGATAAGTATTATATATTTTATCATTTAAATCGCATTTATGGTTGATCTTTTTTTGTAAAGTTAGTCTCTAATAGGCCTTCGCATCAATTTAAAAGGTCTGCAGTAACCCATGGATTCTTTGGGGTTGTCTTGCGCCGTCCTTTTTTCCTTCGACAGTGATTTACTAATTCACTTTGAATAATCTGATAAAATAAATTAAACCTCTCTTCATTATTAGATGCAATTTATAAAATTTTATCCCAATTCATTTGAGATAAAAACAATATTATAACACAAGAGAATTGTCTTATTTACGTAATGCCAAGACAAACTCATTCATTAACCTACAACTATTTCCTAGAGGAATAGCATGTCTAGAAAACACACCAAAATGGTCAGAAGTGTCACTAACAACAACACGGGGGGTATCAGGGTTAACATTAGAGAATATATTATCAATACATGTCGCCAGTAGAGATGGAGGTGCTACTCCGGGACGAACACATGTACTGCCATCTACAATTTAGTTTAATGCTGACGGGACATAATTATTCAAGGATTATCGATCGAGTCTAATGGGGAGGTGTGTCAAGGTCAATCGATCTGTTGTTGTTTGGCCACGTGCGAATGACATGAGGGGTGATTTACATAATCGATGGGGGAATTATTGATTCACGAAAGGGAAATTAAGAAACAAACATGGCTTCATTGTTGTTTGGTCACGTGCGAATGACATGAGGGGTGATTTACATAATCGATGGGGAATTATTGATTCACGAGCGTGGGGAATTATGAAACAATAAGGCTTCTTTAATCTTAGGCCTGAGGGATAAATGTTCTTTAGGTCAGAGAGAAAAATTAATATTCTATTTTTAAATAGGGCTTCACGAAGGGGGAATTAAGAAACATTAAGGCTTCTTTAATCTTAGGTCTGAGGGATAAACGTTCATTAGGTCAGAGAGAGAAAAATTAATATTCTATTTTTAAATAGGGCTTCACGAAGGGGAATTAAGAAACATTAAGGCTTCTTTAATCTTAGGTCTGAGGGATAAACGTTCTTTAGGTCAGAGAGAAAAATTAATATTCTATTTTTAAATAGGGCTTCATAATCTTTAGTGTCAGGAATTAGAAATGACATCACTTGTTATCTTGGAATTATGCGGGAGTCTAAAGAGATAGAAATTCTATTTTTAAATACGGCTTCACGGAGCTTTAAGTCGGAGAGGTAAATTGATATTCTAACGAAACCATAATAGTTTAGCTAGGAAAATTTATGAGATGAAGAGATTAACGTAGGAAAGGGTTTCCTAGAAATTTGAAATGTGAAACCACAGAGATGCCAAACAAAAGGAACACGATGAAATTACTTTTAGGGGATTATTTGGGTGAAACGGTTTTAGACAGCTTATGGAATTATTTCGGCGAAACCGTTAGAGACGTTGATTTAAAAGATGATTTAAAAGATGATTTTTGAGTGTGGTCGTTATAATACACAAGTTCCATTTGAACAGTGTCGTGAGGTCCCCTACCCAACCCAAAGGGCCCCGATCGCCCTACCCCGATCCAAAGGGTTCCAATCCCCATACCCCAATCCAGAAGGAACCCCCCGGTACTCAAAGGTCCCCCCCCCAAGCTCCCAAAGAGCCCCAGTCCCCCAAACGCCCTCCTCAGACCCCCAAAGGCCCTCCCCTGGTCCTCAAAGGGTCCCCGGACTCCCAAAGGGCCCCCCAGACCCTCAAAGGCCCACCCCGGGCCCCCAAAGGCACATCGAGCTCCCAAAAGACCACCGGGGTCCCAAAGGCCTTCACCCGGTCTCCAAATGTCCCCCAGGCTCTCAACCGGCCTCCAGGACACCCAAAGGCCCTCCACCGGCCCCCAAAGGTCCCCCAGGCTCCCAAAGGGCCCCCACCCTCCCTCTCCCTCTCCTCCCCACTCCTCACCGTCACCTCCCTCTCCCCCAACCCCCTCCCCCTCCCCTCCTCCTCCCCTCCCCTCCCCCCTCCCCTCCTCCCCTCTCCGCTCCTCCCCTCCCCATTTTTTTAATATTTTTTGTGCATTGAGACACAGAAGGGACACCCTCCCCAAGGGTCCCCCAAACACCCTCCCCGGGCCCCCAAAGAGTCCCCTCTCCATTTTTTTAATACTTTTTTATGGCTTTATTATATCTTTTCTGAACAAGTTCCATTCATAATGTCATTCCTAAACCCATTTTCCAACCTCAAAGAGTCCCCTCCCCAATTTGTAAATACTTTCTTGAATTTTTTAACATGGTATTTTTTAACTTTTTACGTTCCGACCTTTCTCAAAGAGTCAAATTTAAAGTTCTATTCCAAATATTTTCCCGGGAACAAGAAAAGTCCAAGACATAAAAAATTTAAAGTTCACTTCTAAATTTTTCCGTAGAAGATAGGAAAAATTATACTATGATTGTGATTATTTTCTATGAAGATAGAAAGTTACACTTTAATTCTAAATTTTCTTAAATTCAGTTCTGACCATTCTCAAAGAGATGAAGAAAATTAAAGTTCTGTTCCAAATATTTTCCCGGAAGAAGAAAAGTTCAACTTCGCGATTCTGAATTTTCTCGATGAAAAAGAAATTAGACATTGATCAATTCTATTTTCCCAAAATAATATAAAATTTTCCACTTCAATTCAGATTTTCTCAAGAGAGAAGAAAATTTAAAATATTATTCCAAATTTTTCTTAGAAGATAGAAAAGATCAAGTTCTCTTCTGAATTTTACCAAAGAACACAATTCAATTCTAATTTCTCCAGAGAAAATAAAAAGCTTCCACTTCAGTTTTAAGTTTACCAAGACATAAAAAATTTAAAGTTCAGTTCTAAATTTTTCCTTAGAAGATAGGAATAGTTATACTTTGATTGTGATTATTTTCTATGAAGATAAAAAGTTTCACTTTAATTCTAAATTTTCTTAAATTCAGTTCCGACCTTTCTCAAAGAGATGAAAAAATTTAAAGTTCTGTTCAATATATTTTCTCGGAAGAAGAAAAGTTCAACTTCGATTCTGAATTTTCTCACTGAAAATGAAATATGTTATTGATCAATTCTATTTCTCCAAAATAATATAAAAATTTTCCACTTCAGTTCAGATTTTTCTCAAAGAGATGAAAAATTTAAAATATTATTCCAAATTTTTCTTAGAAGATAGAAAAGATCAAGTTCTCTTCTGAATTTTACCAAAGAACACAATTCAATTCTAATTTCTCCAGAGAAAATAAAAAGCTGCCACTTCAGTTTTAAGTTTACCAAGACATAAAAAATTTAAAGTTAAGTTCTAAATTTTTCCTTAGAAGATAGGAATAGTTATACTTTGATTGTGATTATTTTCTATGAAGATAAAAAGTTTCACTTTAATTCTAAATTTTCTTAAATTCATTTCCGACCTTTCTCAAAGAGATGAAAAAATTTAAAGTTCTGTTCAATACATTTTCTCGGAAGAAGGAAAGTTCAACTTCGATTCTGAATTTTCTCATTGAAAATGAAATATGTTATTGATCAATTCTATTTCTCCAAAAATAATATAAAAATTTTCCACTTCAGTTCAGATTTTTCTCAAAGAGATGAAAAATTTAAAATACTATTCCAAATTTTTCTTAGAAGATAGAAAAGTTCAAGTTCTCTTCTGAATTTTACCAAAGAACACAATTCAATTCTAATTTCTCCAGAGAAAATAAAAAGCTTCCACTTCAGTTTTAAGTTCACCAAGACATAAAAAATTTAAAGTTCTGTTCTAAATTTTTTCTGTAGAAGATAGGAAAAGTTATACTATGATAGTGATTATTTTCTATGAAGATAAAAAGTTTCACTTTAATTCTAAATTTTCTTAAATTCAGTTCCGACTTTTCACATAGAGATGAAAAAAAATTTAAAGTTCTGTTCCAAATTTTTCATAGAATATTGGAAAAGTTATACTTTGATCGTGAATATTCAAGTTCTCTTCTGAATTTTACCAAAGAACACAATTCAATTCTAATTTTCCAGAGAAAATAAAAAGCTGCCACTTCAGTTTTAAGTTTGCCACGACATAAAAAATTTAAAGTTCAGTTCTAAATTTCTACATAGAAGATAGGAAAAGTTATACTATGATTGCGATTATTTTCTATGAAGATTAAAAGTTTCACTTCAATTTTAAATTTTCTCAAAGAAGTGAAGAAAAGTTCAACTTCGATTCTGAATTTTCTCAATGAAAATGAAATAAGTTATTGATCATTTCTATTTTCCCAAAATAATATAAAAATTTTCCACTTCAGTTCAGATTTTTCTCAAACAGATGAAAAAATTTAAAATACTGTTCCAAATTTTCTCAACGAAGCGAAGAAAAGTTCTTGTTCTCTTCTGAATTTTATCAAAGAACACACTTCAATTCTAATTTCTCCAGAGAAAAATAAAAAGTTTCCATATCACTTTTAAGTTTACCAAGACATAAAAAAATTTAAAGTTCAATTCTAAATTTTTCCATAGAAGATAGGAAAATTTATACTATGATTGTGATTATTTTCCATGAAGATAAAAAGTTTCACTTTAATTCTAAATTTTCTTAAATTCAATTCCGACCTTTCTCAAAGAGATGAAAAAAATTAAAGTTCTGTTCCAAATATTTTCCCGGAAGAAGAAAAGTTCAACTTCGATTCTGAATTTTCTCAATGAAAATGAAAAAGTTATTAATCAAATCTTTTTTTTTCCCAAAATAATATAAAAATTCCCACTTCAGTTCAAATTTTTTTCTCAAAGAGATGAAGAAATTTAAAGTTCTGTTCCAAATTTTTCATAGAAGATAGGAAAAGTTATACTTTGATCGTGAATATTCGAGTTCTATTCTGAATTTTACCAAAGAACACAATTCAATTCTAATTTCCCCAATAAAAAATTTAAAGTTCAATTCTAAATTTTTCGGTGGAAGATAGAAAAAGTAATACCATACGTGTGAATATTTTCCCGGAAGATAAAAAGTTCTAGTTCAATTTAAAATTTTCTCAACGAAGTGAAGAAGAATTCAAGTTCTCTTCTGAATTTTACCAAAGAACACAAATTCATTTCTAATTTCACCAGAGAAAATAAAAATATTCCACTTCAGTTCCTTATTTCACAAAGACATAAAGAAATTTAAAGTTCAATTCTAAATTTTTCGGTGGAAGATAGAAAAAGTAATACCATACTTGTGAATATTTTCATGGAAGATAAAAAGTTCTAGTTCAATTTAAAATTTTCTCAATGAAGTGAAGGAAAGTTCAACTTCTCTTCTGAATTTTCTCAATGAAAAAGAAATTAGTCATTGATCATTTCTATTTTTCCAAATAATATAAAAATTTTCCACTTTAGTTCAGATCTGGCTCGAAGAGATGAAAAATTTAAAATACTGTTCCAAATTTTTCACTGAAGATAAAAAAGTTCAAGTTCTCTTCGGAATTTTACCAAAGAACACAATTCAATTCTAATTCTCCAGAGAAAATAAAAATCTTCCACTTCAGTTCTTTATTTCACAAAGACAAAGAAATTTAAAGTTCAATTCTAAAATTTTCGGTGGAAGATAGAAAAAGTAATACCATGCTTGTGAATATTTTCCTGGAAGATAAAAGTTCTAGTTCAATTTAAAATTTTCTCAATGAAGTGAAGAAAAGTTCAAGTTCTCTTCTGAACTTTACAAAGAACACACTTCAATTCTAATTTCTCCAGAGAAAACAAAAATCTTCCACTTCAGTTCTTTATTTCACAAAGACATAAAGAAATTTAAAGTTCAATTCTAATTTTTCGGTGGAAGATAGAAAAAGTAATACCATACTTATGAATATTTTCACGGAAGATAAAAAGTTCTAGTTCAATTTAAAATTTTCTCAACGAAGTCAAGGAAAGTTCAAGTTCTCTTCTGAATTTTCTCAATGAAAAAGAAATTAGTCATTGATCATTTCTATTTTTCCAAATAACATAAAAATTTTCCACTTTAGTTCAGATCTGGCTCGAAGAGATGAAAAATTTAAAATACTGTTCCAAATTTTTCACTGAAGATAAAAAAGTTCAAGTTCTCTTCGGAATTTTACAAAGAACACAATTCAATTCTAATTTCTCCAGAGCGAAATAAAAATCTTCCACTTCAGTTCTTTATTTCACAAAGACAAAGAAATTTAAAGTTCAATTCTAAATTTTTCGGTGGAAGATAGAAAAGTAATACCATACTTGTGAATATTTCCTGGAAGATAAAAAGTTCTAGTTCAATTTAAAAATTTTCTCAATGAAGTGAAGAAAAGTTTTCAAGTTCTCTTCTGAACTTTACCAAAGAACAAACTTCAATTCTAATTTCTCCAGAGAAAACAAAAAATCTTCCACTTCAGTTCTTTATTTCACAAAGACATAAAGAAATTTAAAGTTCAATTCTAATTTTTCGGTGGAAGATAGAAAAAGTAATACCATACTTATGAATATTTTCACGGAAGATAAAAGTTCTAGTTCAATTTAAAATTTTCTCAACGAAGTCAAGGAAAGTTCAAGTTCTCTTCTGAATTTTACCAAAGAACACACTTCAATTCTAATTTCTCCAGAGAAAACAAAAATCTTCCACTTCAGTTCTTTATTTCACAAAGACATAAAGAAATTTAAAGTTCAATTCTAAATTTTTCGGTGGAAGATAGAAAAAGTAATACCATACGTGTGATTATTTTCATGGAAGATAAAAAGTTCTAGTTCAATTTAAAATTTTCTCAACGAAGTGAAGAAGAATTCAAGTTCTCTTCTGAATTTTACCAAAGAAACACAATTCATTTCTAATTTCACCAGAGAAATAAAAAATATTCCACTTCAGTTCTTTATTTCACAAAGACATAAAGAAATTTAAAGTTCAATTCTAAATTTTTCGGTGGAAGATAGAAAAAGTAATACCATACTTGTGAATATTTTCATGGAAGATAAAAAGTTCTAGTTCAATTTAAAATTTCTCAACGAAGTGAAGGAAAGTTCAAGTTCTCATTTCTGAATTTTCTCAATGAAAAAGAAATTAGTCATGATCATTTCTATTTTTCCAAATAATATAAAATTTTTCCACTTTAGTTCAGATCTGTCTCGAAGAGATGAAAAATTTAAAATACTGTTTTCGTTCCAAATCTTTCACTGAAGATAAAAAAGTTCAAGTTCTCTTCGGGATTTTACAAAGAACACAATTCAATTCTAATTTCTCCAGAGAAAATAAAAATCTTCCACTTCAGTTCTTTATTTCACAAAGACAAAGAAATTTAAAGTTCAATTCTAAATTTTTCGGTGGAAGATAGAAAAAGTAATACCATACTTGTGAATATTTTCCCGGAAAGATGAAAAAGTTCTAGTCAATTTAAAATTTCTCAACGAAGTGAAGAAAAGTTCAAGTTCTCTTCTGAACTTTACCAAAGAACACACTTCAATTCTAAATTTCTCCAGAGGAAAACAAAAATCTTCCACTTCAGTTCTTTATTTCACAAAGACATAAAGAAATTTAAAAGTTCAATTCTAATTTCGTCGGTGGAAGATAGAAAAAGTAATACCATACTTGTGAATATTTTCACGGAAGATGAAAAAGTTCTAGTTCAATTTAAATTTTCTCAACGAAAGTCAAGGAAAGTTCAAGTTCTCTTCTGAAACTTTACCAATGAACACACTTCAATTCTAATTTTCTCCAGAGAAAAACAAAAATCTTCCACTTCAGTTCTTTTATTTCACAGAGACATAAAGAAATTTAAAGTTCAATTCTAAATTTTTCGGTGGGAGATAGAAAAATTAATACCATACTTGTGTGAGACTAAAAATGAAGATATTTATGCAGAGTTTCAACTAGCTATAGGATAAGTTGCTAAAGACAAGCTATTTTCTTGCAAAAACCACACAAACTCAGAAAAAAATGTTCAATGTTCCTTTAGTACCTATGCAATTAGACTAAAAATGAAGATATTTATGCAGAGTTTCAACTAGCTATGGCTAAGTTTGCTAAAGACAAGCTATTTCGTGCGAAAACACACAAAATCAGAAAAAAAGTTCAATGTTCCTTTAGTACCTATGCAATTAGGCTTAAATGAAGATATTATGCAGAGTTTTAACTAGCTATGGCTAAGTTTGCTAAAGACAAGCTATTTTCTTGCAAAAAAAAACACACAAAATCAGAAGTAAAATGTTCAGTGTTTCCTTTAGTACATACACAATTAGGCTAAAATGAAGATATTTATGCACAGTTTCAACTAGCTATGGCTAAGTTGCTAAAGACAAGCTATTTTCTTGCGAAAACACACAAAATCAGAAAAAAATGTTCACAATGTTCCTTTAGTACCTACGCAATTAGGCTGAAATGAAGATATTTATGCAGAGTTTCAAACTATCTAAGGCTAAGTTTGCTAAAGACAAGCTATTTTTCTTGCGAAAAACACAAACAAAATCAGAAAAAATGTTCAATGTTCCTTTAGTACCTACGCAAATTAGGCTTAAATGACAGAGATATTTATGCAGAGTTTCAACTAAAACTATGGCTAAGTTTGCTAAAGACAAGCTATTTTCTTGCGAGAAAACACACAAAATCAGAAAAAATGTTCAGTGTTCCTTTAGTACCTACACATATTAGGCTAAAAATGAAGATATTATGCACAGTTTTAACTAGCTATGGTGCTAAGTTTGATAAAGACAAGCTATTTTCTTGCAAAAACACACAAAATCAGAAAAAAATGTTCAATGTTCCTTTAGTACCTACGCAAATTAGGCTGCAAAATGAACTATATGTATGCAAGAGTTTCAACTATCTATGGCTAAGTTTGCTAAAGACAAGCTAGTTTTCTTGCGAAAACACACAAAATCAGAAAAAATGTTGTTAGGTTAGGTTAAGTTAGATTAGGTTAGGTTAGCCTACGTACGCGCGCATATAGGTAGGTTAGGTGGATTAAGTTAGGGGTTAGGTTAAGTTAGGTTAGGTTAGGTTAGATTAAGTTAGGTTAGGTTAGTTAGGTTAGGCTAGGTTAGCCTACGTACGCGCGCGTACGTTAGGTTAGGTTAGATTAAGTTAGGTTAGGTTAAGTTAGGTTAGGCTAGGTTAGCCTACGTACGCGCGCGTACGTAGGCTAACACTAGCCTAACCTAACTTAACCTAACCTAACTTAATCTAACCTAACTTAAACCTACCTAACTTAATCCAACCTAACCTAAACCTATATGCGCGCGTACGTAGGCTAACCTAACCTAATCTAACTTAACCATTTTCCTAATCATAATGTACTGTGTTCTTTGGTAAAATTCCGAAGAGAACTTGAACTTTTTTATCTTCAGTGAAAAATTTGGAACAGTATTTTATAATTTTTCATCTCTTCGAGAACCAGATCTGAACTAAAGTGGAAAATTTTTATATTATTGGGAAAAATAGAATGATCAATGACTAAATTTCTTTTTCATTGAGAAAAAATTTCAGAAGAGAACTTGAACTTTTTCTTCACTTCGTTGAGAAATTTTAAATTGAACTAGAACTTTTATCTTCCGGGAAAATATTCACAAGTATGGTATTACTTTTTTCTATCTTCCACCGAAAAATTTAGAATTGAACTTTAAATTTCTTTGTCTTTGTGAAATAAAGAACTGAAGTGGAAGATTTTTTATTTTCTCTGGAGAAATTAGAATTGAATTGTGTTCTTTGGTAAAATTCCGAAGAGAACTTGAAACTTTTTTATCTTCAGTGAAAAATTTGGAACAGTATTTTAAATTTTTCATCTCTTCGAGACAGATCTGAACTAAAGTGGAAAAAAAAAATTTTTATATTATTATTGGAAAAATAGAAATGATCAATGACTAATTTCTTTTTCATTGAGAAAATTCAGAAGAGAACTTGAACTTTCCTTCACTTCGTTGAGAAAATTTTAAATTGAACTAGAACTTTTATCTTCCATGAAAATATTCACAAGTAGTAGGTATTACTTTTTCTATCTTCCACCGAAAAAAAAATTTAGAATTGAACTTTAAATTCTTTATTGCTTTGTGAAATAAAGAACTGAAGTGGAATATTTTTATTTTCTCTGGTGAAATTAGAAATGAATTGTGTTCTTTGGTAAAAATTCAGAAGAGAACTTGCATTCTTCTTCACTTCTGTGAGAAAAATTTAAATTGAAAACTAAGAACTTTTATACTTCCATGAAAATAATCACACGTATGGTACTACTTTTTCTATCTTCCACCGAAAAATTTAGAATTGAACTTTAAATTTTCTTGGATGTCTTTGTGAAATAAAGAACTGAAGTGGAAGATTTGTTTTCTCTGGAGAAATTAGAATTGAAGTGTGTTCTTTGGTAAAATTCAGAAGAGAACTTGAAACTTTCTTGACGTCGTTGAGACAATTTAAATTGAACTAGAACTTTTTATCTTCGTGAAAATATTCATAAGTATGGTATTACTTTTGCTATCTTCAGTCCGTGCTCTCGATTCTCCCCCCGCCGCCCCGCAAAACTTAGACATTGAACTTTAAATTTCTTTATGTCTTTGTGAAATGAAAGAACGGAAGTGCGAAGATTTTTTGTTTTCTCTGCGAGAAATTAGAATTGAAAGTGGGTTCTTTGGTAGAGTTCAGAAGTAGAAAAAACCTTTGAACTTTTCTTCCAACCTTCCACATTGAGAAAATTTTAATTGAAACTATAGAATTTTTATCTTCCCAGGAAAAGATTCACAAGTATGATCTTCACTTTTTCTAGCTTCCACCGAAAAATTTAGGAATTGAACTTTTTAAATTTCTTTGTCTTTGTGAAATACAAGTAACTGAACATGGAACGCCTTTTATTTTCTCTGGAGAAATTAGAATTGAATTGTGTTATTTGGTAAAATCCGAAGAGAACTTGAACTTAGTTTTTTATCTTCAGTGAAAAAATTTGGAACAGTATTTAAATTTTAAATCTCTTCGAGCCAGATCTGAACTTAAAGTGGGAAAAAATTTTATATTATTTTGGAAAAATAGAAATGATCAATGGGACTAATTCTCTTTTCATTGAGAAAAAATTCAGGAAGAGAACTTGAACTTTCCTTGACTTCGTTGAGAAAATTTTAAATTGAACTAGAACTTTTTATCTTCCGTGAAAATATTCATAAGTATGGTATTAATTTTCCTATTCTTCTCACACGAAAAAAAGTAGAATTGAACTTTAAATTTCTTTATGGTCTTTGTGCAATAAAGAACTGAAGTGGACGATTTTTTGTTTTCTCTGGAGAAAAGGAAATTAGAATTGAAGTGTGTCTTTGGTAAAGTCAGAAGAGAACTTGAACTTTCTTCACTTCATGAGAAAATTCTAAATTGGAACTAGAACTTTTATCTTCCAGAAACTATCACAAGTATGGTATTAATTTCTCTATCTCCACCGAAAAATTTAGAATTGAACTTTAAATGTCTTGGTCTTGTGAAATAAAGAACTGAAGTGGAAGATTTTAATTTTCTCTGGGAGAAATGAGAATTGAATGGTTCCTTGGTAAAATTCCGAAGAGGCGCGACTTGAAACTTTTTTATCTCAGTGAAACATGGAACAGTATTTTAAATTGTCATCTCTTCGAGCCAGCTCTGAACTCAAGTGGAAATTGTTATATTTATTTGGAAAAAAATAGAAATGCCCCCCAATGCACGAATTCTTTTCATGAGAAACATTCAGAAGAGAGTTGAATCCTGAACTCGTTGAGAAAATTAAATGAAC